>VWZS01007473.1:2072629-2290411 GCA_013397075.1 Rhabdornis inornatus | reverse complement strand
CCGGCTGTGGGAGCTCGATCCCTGCCCAAAGCCCTGTCTGTGTGGCGGGACCGGCTGTGGGAGCTCGATCCCTGCCCAAAGCCTTGTCTGTGTGCCGGGACCGGCTGTGGGAGCACAATCCCTGCCCAGAGCCCTGTCAGTGTGGCGGCTCCGGCTGTGGGAGCACAATCCCTTTCCAAAGCCCTGTCTGTGTGGCGGCCCCGGCTGTGGGAGCTCGATCCCTGCCCAAAGCCCTGTCAGTGTGGCAGCCCCGGCTGTGGGAGCACAATCTCTGCCCAAAGCCCTGCTGTGTGCCGGGACCGGCTGTGGGAGCTCGATCCCTGCCCAAAGCCCTGTCTGTGTGGCACAGGCAGGTGTCCCGGACAGGTAGGGACACTGCCCGCTGTTCTGCTGGGGCCGGCAGAACGCTCTGAGGAGGGAGACATGATGAGTGAGGAGAGCGTTTTTCTCTCATTGTTATGTCTACAGTTGTGTGATCGAGATAAATTCTAACAGCGAAAAAATGGGCCTTTGCCGCAAAACATGTCTAAAAATAAGTAGCGCATAAGGGCGTTGTCAGAATGATTGAAAGGAAAGCCAAAGTACTTGGAGGAGCTGGGAATTTTAGTATTACACGGTCAAAGAACTGGGCATCTGATAGAGAAGCTCATTGGCATACCTGCACTTCAGGCAACACCCAACTAACGTGACAGCTAACTGGTACAGAGGATCCCTGAGATCAGGTGTTTGGCAATACTGAGAGGAAAAAAAAAAATCATTAGACCTTTATACATGTAACAAGAACAGGCGGTCCTATAATTACAGTAATTTGGAACCAGAAGTGTTTTAAGCCTTTGTGCTTCAGCAATACCAGTTAGTAGGGGCTACGTGCTCTGTTTGGTGTACAGGTCATTTGGTGGGTGTCTGCCTGTGGACAGGAACAAGGAAGAGTATCCACAGAGGCAGAAATTAAACAGAAAAAAAAATGGTACTTGGAACCAGTGTAATCACAGCTCTTGATCAGTAATTATTGTGCTGATGAGCTGCACAAAGTTTCCTTGATTTAGTTGTATATCTACTCCTGCTGTGGAAACACATTTTCTGAGCCAGATGTTAGCAATTCATGCTCAGGATAAAGCTATTTCTGAAAAGGTTATTTTGCAACAGGAGCACTGCACTGTCTACTTCCCCCAGTGGGTCTACTCATTTTCAGAAATATTCCTACCTTGGGTGGTTAATACACGAGCATAAACAATATCACAAGTGAAGATGTGAGTGAAAGACAAGTAGAAGTAGAACTTCTGGCCTCACTGAATTAAGTATTCAACAACTTCTGTAATTCCTGGAGAGAGACCTGTCGGAGACTGTGTGTGAAGGCAGAATGTGGTATCAGATACACAGCTTACTGAGAGGAGTTTAGAAAAATTGTGTTTTCTTGACATTGACATGGAAGGAGAAGAATATATCTTCCTCCTTAAATAACAAGAAAAAGCAACAAATCCTTCAAGGAAGGTAAGGTCTAAATCTAGACTTGACTTTTTCTAGCAGCCACACCTTGTATGTTTACAGCCAACAAACCCCAAGACAGGTGCTTAGTCACCATGCAAGTGTTGACATGAAATAACTTCCTACTGAAACAAACTACAGGGTGTGCAAGTATGACTGACTAAAAGTGATTGCAACAGGGAACCCAGTGTACAAATTAAAAGTTACAAAATGCAGCAGAAAACCTTATGCGAGTGTAAAACACTATTTAGAAGAATGACTGTGTCTGAAATCAGTTTTCTCTCTTACTCAAAAGCCCCAAAATGCACATGTCCAACTAGCCTGGCTGGGATCACTTGTGCTATGACAGGAGGCTCAAGGAATGACACCTGTCAAGTCCTTTACATATTGTGGGTTCCCTTGAAGGGCATTAAAGCATCATCTTGGGACAGATTTTCTGTGCCTGGCTGTAGGCCTCGAAGAGCACAGGCCTTTAGGGCTCCATGTACACTTTGCATTTGTCAGCATTTACAAGTGCTCCTAGTGATTATCACATATGTATCACTTCTGTAACCATTTCCTCCTTGATTCTACTCTGGATGTCTTCAAACCGATCTTAATATTTCCTTTACAAACCTCTGTGCTGATTTGACAGCTGGGAATGTCTCTACACTTCACTAAAATGCTCTCCATCTAATTCTGTCCCAGGAAAAGCTTTCTAAGCACATAACAGCTATTCCTGCAAGCCCATGCTCTTTAGATAACGGTCTTTCAGCTGATGAATCAAGCAGCATTTGTTAGTTATTTCTTTTATTGTCTCCTTTTGTGAGATCGGGACTATTTGCATTCAAACACAAAGTGCATTAAGCTCTTTGCCTTTGTAAGGTTTAAATATGCACAGCAAAATTTCTGTTTTCACACAGAGTGCCTGGTCCTATTGTCACTCACACCAACAAACCCAGGAACCTGGACACACCTCATTGCTTTCCAGGTGATGATACCCAGCTATTAATTGAGTCAGTGTAATTATTTCCAAGGGCTGCTTTGTTAGAAGAGCAATCCAGCTCTTTCTCCACAGAGTATGATTTGACAACAGGGGATTTGTAGATTAACAGCAGTTCAGGAACATGACTGTGTTGTAGCCACACAGAAATCTACCAGGCATCATCAAAGGCAGATTCAAAGAATAACAGAACCAACTACACATCTGAACTGCCAGTAAGATGCTGGCCAGCTCATTATTTTATGAAATACATTCTGTATACTGCTTCTTTCACATGTTTCATATTTGAAGTTGGCTAGAAATGGAAAATGAAGTTGTAACAGTTAAACTACTGATCAAAGGAGGACTACATCTTTTTCACTTATGTATGAAGTAAAAAAAAATTGCTAGCCGTACTTCAGAGGCTAGTTTGTTACCAATGTAGAATTTTTCTTCATGACCATAATATATTTTCTAAGAAAATATTCTTTACTTCTTCCAAAAATACCCACATCATAAAAATAAATTACATTAAATGCCAGAAACTACAGTGTCAGCAGCATTATCTTTGTTTAAAACTCTTTGAGGGCTTGCACTGGCAACTTGACAAAGACTGTGAATTGGATATGAGTTTGCACGCTGGTTATTTAAAAGAAACAATCCCTTCCAGAAATCTACTCTTTGCTTAAATGTCTTTTATTTGATTGAGCAGAATTGTCTGTATGCCTCTGATCATTGCCATTGAAGTGGTGTTTGTATTGGCTCAAATACCCTCCAACACGATGGTGCTGAGTTACACACACAAGTGGAAGACAGCCAGTTTCAAAGAAAGATGTGAAGACAGCCAAAAGCGTTGTGACAAATCTACTTTGTCCTTGCACCTGAGCGCAGTAGCACAGTCCCAGGACACATCCTGACATGCATTTGAACCAGGGCTGCAAAGACACTTCTTCCTTTCATTTCTCTTTGCTTCCTCAGTGCTTCACATCCACTTCCATATTGTGCCCCACAGTGCTGCTCTGTAGCATTAGGACAGTAAACAAAACCTGTGTTCCTCATTGTCTTTCAGGCTAAATTTGGTTACAGTGTCAAACAGGGACTGGAAAAAAGGGAAGAGGACAACTGGGTACTGGGAGTACTGAAATGCAGGTTTACATAATCATCAACCTACAAACTCAGAGCCAAGGTAGGATAACCACAATTAACCGATTAACAGTTACCATCATCTCTCCTATCTACAAACCTTTAATCCATATAATAGAGATCATGTTACTCCTTGCGCTAATGTTTTGCTAAAGCAAATCAATTTGTCCTTGTAAACCATCCATATAATAGAGTTTCATAGTAAATTGTGAAGATTGAATTACTAACACTCAGAATTTCAGAATTCCCTCTCACAGAGAAAATTGTTAGAATCTGCGAGTGAGAAATTTTTAGCAAGAATGCTCAGACTTAACTAGTGGGACTTTTAACTCAAGATTTACTCAGAGTTGGTTTTCTGGGTTGGACCACTGAAGAATTTTGGAGCTAGGAATGGAGCTAGGCAATATATGGAATTTTAAAAAAATTAAAAATAAGGGGTGGCATGGGAAGATAAAATGGGGAGATACAATTTTGTGTAGGATGAATATATGAGTAAAAGTGTTGAAAATATAATCCATGTTGTGATGAAAACTGAGTAGGTTGAACCCCCAGGGACTATTTATGTCTTGCACAAGTTCCCACAAAGTACAACAACTTCCCAGCACATTGCGAGAGCGCTAGAACCTGACACCTTTTGCTCTGCAGGGAAACTTGGGCCCTCTGAGGTAGAAAGCTGACAAGGTGGTTTAATCTGCTGACAAAGTACTTTTTTCTGTGAAGAAGAGATCTGGAGAAAAAGCAGAATTCAATATGCTGTCACTGTAAGGCTTAACAAGTCTTATAAGACAGTGCAGTTAGAGAGGGCACAGTGACACAAGTCAAGCAGCAGTATTTCAGGATTCTAGTCCACATATAATGAAAAGGCAAGAGCCCACTATTTAATAAGCAGTTTCATCCAGTGTCACACCTGTTTGGTATCCCAGCTGGACAGGGTATCAGGGAAGTCACAGGGAAATAGAGGGCATGGGAAATCTGCTAGCTCAGAGCTGCTTCTGAAGAGACACAATGCTGCTACTACTGAATCTGGTGGATTAGTGACAAAAGTGAATCCATCTCTGGAAACACAAGTGTGTCCAGAAGAACTGAAACTGGTATCAGTAATTTAGTCATGTATCGATGGGGATGTTGGTCTTTGTCTAGTCTCCCTAAGGTTTCAGTCACTCATTTTCAGTGCTAAATTTTTCCAGCACTGAGGGATGGAAAACCATCTGACCCTGATCACATACGTTGAGAGACTTCCCTTCAGCCTATCAGAAACAATCTGAGAGTTCCTCTTTAGTTGGTGCATTAAAAAATGAGAATTTTCCTGAGTTTAAAGGATATGCAAAGATTTTTTCTTCATTTATGTCTCTGGTTCCGAAATGTGTATGCAATCCCACTAAATGATGCATCTGTAAAGCAAATGTCATCTTAGATATGAAGATGTAATGTCTGTAGACAGCTCATTTATTTTCTATCCTTTAAATCCAGATTACCACATAAAAAACTAGATATTAATAAAGCTGACTACGCTTAAGAACTGAATAGAACAGACCCACATTCTACCAAAGTTTCTTGATTAACATTAAAAACAAATAAAATTAACAAGGTTAACAAAATTAGTTGTTAAGATCTGAGTTTTGACTGCCACTGAATGTAAAAAGTAGTGCCTAATCTGCTATTTGACTCGTACCATGTTCTAAAGCAATGGATAGATAGGCTACAAATGCACAGGCACTTACTCTCCCATCCTTTGGGCAGATTGAGTTAAGAAGTATTGCTTGATGATTCCTGTAAGGACACAGTTCCCTTCTAGACTGAGGGACTCAGGCAGTTGGGAACAGTTAATCATGTGGAAATGCCTGAATCAGCAGCATCATGGTAGCATCGTGTGAGGCTCTGTCAAATGTGTCAGTGCAAAAACACAGTTGCAGGAAAATTAAGGTTGGAAGGGACTTTTGAGGGTCATTATTTTAATCCTCATATTCAAATCATAGCTTTGATCAAATTTGAATCAATAAATTATTTTGATAATTCTGTTGGGCACATAAGTGAATATAAAGTGAAAATTCTAATAAAATCCACCATTTCCTTTAATACATTCCTGGTGATAACACTGAATAAAGGACATTTTAAACAGGTGGCAGTGAACTGACCCGTCATGTTTTAACTTGCATAATGATATTTTAGAGACACTTGTGAACATATTAGAAAGGGGAAGCTTGCAAAAGGCTATCTGAGCATCATACTTTGAGAAGATGGATTTATTGGAATTTTTTTTTTAATTAGTATGCTAAAGACTGCTTAAGATGTAAATACTGTTGCCATGCTACACAGACAATAGACTAACACTCATAAGACTTTCTTCATGGTATGATGAAATTAATTTGGCTATCAGTGCTTGGCAGCTGGATGTGAAGTTGCTCAGATTACAAGCCAAAGAAGCAGTAAAACATGGATATTGCTATCATGTGACATTAGAACAAATTTTCTGCTGAAAGCAAGAAATTCATGAACGTTCCTGTAAAAGGTTATACCATTATGAGGCAATTTCAACTCTTCTACTTGGACCTCATTCTAACATAACTTGTGAAAATGGTTCTGCTGTGTTTGTGTTTGTGTTGCAAAGATGCATTGATTAGCTGCAGAAAGCAGTTCTCTCAAAGTTGCTCTCTTACTCTGTTTTATTGGATATTTCCTCATGTTGGGGATCTGCTAGACAGAACTGATGTTTTTCTGCTGTGTTTCTGTTCTTTATAAATGTGTGGGTAAAATCTGGTTTTATATCATTAACAGTTGTCTTCTTGATATCTGTATAAAGTTTTATAGAAGTTGGTATTACAGGATGACAACAACCTAGCAAATCTCTTGAATTATGAATTGAGCCCAACACTGTTCAAAACCTCAATCAGAGGGCTAGAACATGGATAAAGTTTGTGACTGGATCTGTGATTTGTCATGCCGAGGGGGATCTCTGGTAATTTGACCAATGGATACTTGTCAGCAGTGTCTATCAAGTGTCTTAGCCATGTTTTCCATACTATGTTGTCTGTTTTTCACTCACTAACAGATCCCAGAATGTGCCAAAACCAGCCCTGTGCATCAGAGTTTATTGCACATAGCAAACACTTCACCCGGCCAATATGAGGTGCCTACAGCTAACCCTGAGGGGAGCCAGAGCAGCAGAGCTGCAGCGAGAGCTTCAGTGACACCGTGGTTGTGGTAGGATACCACAGGCCTTGGTGAATAGTCACAAACTCAAAAGACAGGAAAACAACAATCATGAGAGAAAGAGGAGTCACACATTTGCTGTGTCAGAGAAGAAGAGGTGTTAAAGAGATTCTGTTCAATACCGTGGAGGATTAAATGCTTCCCATACAGCCTGGCATAGCAAGACACAAAGCTACCTAGAAAAAGGTAACAGATGCAATTAAAGCTGCCTTTCATACAACACCAAATAATGGCAAATTTAGATTATATTCGACTTCTAGTGGTTTAAGCACAGAATAGGACACATTGCAGAGATACAAAGCTCTACCAGTCAGGGCATAACCTGTGGTTTAAGGATTACAAGGTAATTGCATCACGTGAGGATTTCTATGATTGTGAAGCATCTGGAGTAAATGAAGGAAGAATGACACAGTGACCTTTGGAACAAAGTCTTCTAAATCTTAGAGTACAGACTGGCATTGAGAAAGACAAAAGCTAATTATTTTTTTTTGTTTGTTTGAATGTAAACTAAACTAATCCCCAATTAGAAAAAATAAAGGACGTGTCTGAGTGCAGTATGGCCAGCCCTGTTACACTGCAGCAGGGTAAGACAAACAGACTAGAGATGAGGGAACTTTGACCTCTGTGTGTCTTAATTTCTTTCGTTTTCCCTCGTCAGCACACTGTGGTTTAATCGAACTATTGAATTTCAGAAGTAGTCTGTTCCTCTGTCTGTAAGCAACATAAAAGACCTGAATGAAGAGACAATGAGAAGAATGAAGGGATGATGAAAAGTATGTGACGATTTCTGTATGGGGTACAGGAAGTTGTGTAGGTATATCCATGTATGTAAGAACCCTTCAGTCTGCAACCTAGAAATGACTGGCAGATGTAGGGTTTTATCAAGGAAGGACTGTGGAAAGGATGAACACAGATGTGCTGTTCACTGTTTTTCTAACAGATGAACTGTGGGGAGCCAGCTGGAGCCAACAGGAGAACAGCAAACAAACAAAAGGAGGGTTCCTCACACAGCATGGATCAAAGCTTAAAAGTTCACTTGAGTTCAGGGATAGGCTTAGGAACTACAGAATAAATGTCCATAAAGCTTTATTAAACACACAGAAACCATCCCTGATACAAGAAACTCCTCAGCTGTAATTGACTGAATGCCAGAGAATGTGTAGGACAAGTATGGACACACATGGCTTGTTCTTACATTCTTCTCTAAACACCTGCTTGTGGCTGCTACCAGAGACAAGATACTGGGCTAAAAGTACTTTTTGATCTGACTCAACAGTAGAAGATAAAAAATAAATCTGCCTAAAACCAGATCATATTATTAGGCTCAAGAGTCAAATACAGGAAAAGTATGACATCAGATGATTTTACAGTCTATTAGCTTGACATTCTATTAAATTCCATAAATAGTTATATGCTTTAACTAAGAAAATGGTGCTACCACTTTCTTCCAGTGAAAACGATTCATTAAGGAAGTTATCATTGTTCACAGTCATTTCTAATATTGTATAGAAATTCTACAGAAGCAATAGCTCACATTGCACAATGATAAAACGTTACCTGTGCTTGAAGTTTGCATATCTTACACTTTTTCCATACAGTATATTATGTGTGTGTTAACTAAATAGCTGTTAGTGTGGCTCTGTGTAGCATCTCAGAATGAATCCTGACTACTTTTGTTTCAGATTAAGAATGCCTGGACAAGACCATTCTGAAGAGCAGCGTGGCACAGGGTGCTGGTTTCTCTGGCTTTGCAGAACAGAATGTCAGGTATGCTAATTACTGAGTGGCTGAGCACACAGGCATTCCTAACACACACGTGGTGGCTGCTACAGAGCAGAAGAAAGGTCTTTGTATGCCCCATAAAATCAGTACAGTCTGCTAATTTCAGCACCATTAACCAGCCTTCTGACACAAGGCCTCGAAGTCAAGACCTCATGTCACACTAGGACGAAGCTTAAGGTGTGTGTAATAAAGGAATTAAGTAATTCTTCAAAGGTGCTCAAATCTGCTAGACAGGATTGTTTCACAAACCAAGAGATCACAATTTGATCTGCTTTTCCAAGAAAACACACAAATGGAAACTACACTGAAGGACCAATTGTTAATATAATTACAAAATTTTCCAAACTTTGTTCCTTCAGAGGCATAGAAAATGAAATTTATTTATTAAAATTAATGTTATTTTTTGTCGCAGAGGGAGCTGTCCTTACCAGATCAGTTAAAACAGAATGTAGCCCTGGAAATGGATATATATCAAAACATAACAGAGAGAGCTAGAGACATGAGTATTTAGAAAATTATGTGATGTACAAGACAAAAAAAATACATTGTGATTTTTCTCCATAATTTTAATGAAATTTTCGTCACAAACACTTAACCTTCTTATGCAAAAGAATCAGTTCTGTGGAGACTCGTGGCCTTGAACTCCGTGCACCCCGTGCAGAGAAAGGCAACACCTCAGGGCCTGCAGGCTCAGCCAAAAACCAAGGGATGGTTTCCCAGTGCCGCCCTGTGTTGCAAACACAGAAGTGCAAGGACAGCCCCCTTCCACGTGGGCAGAGCAGCTGCCGTCTGGTGCTGCTGCGCTGGCACTGCAGAGTATCTGTGTTAATCTGTTTTTAATCACAGGTCCTTCAGTAAAACATGCTCTGCTAAACAATTCCTTTCGTCACTGCTGAATAACAAAAAGAGACATTGATCATATAGCAAAATAATATTTACGTGCCAGCCTAGCAAACAAGGTAGAAATGCCAGTAGGCATTTAAACGATTTTTAAAAAAATTGAGTAATGTTTGGCAGCAAATCATCCGAGCAGTGTTTGTCATCTGTAAGTTATTACTCAAAAAGAGCATGTAAACGGTGTATTTGTTTTACCCAGTAGCAACCGTGGTGCCAGATATGCTTAGATCATTAAGAATTTTGGCTAGTAACAGTTTGTGTACAAATAGCTACTTAGTAGTAGCTGATTTAAAACCAGCCAGTCTTGCCTTAAATTTTAACAAATCTATACATTTACTGTTCAAAATCTAGTAGTGTAACAGGACACTAAAACTGTATCATTCATAATGTCAAGAAAAGGTGACTATAAGTTTTTCCATAATCTCTGCATAATTGTTATTAGTATTCCCGTTTATAGTCAGAATTATGAATACAGTTCTTCACTATCTTAATTGACACCTCTAACCTAATGCACCTGGTATGTCTGTACAAGGAAATATTTCTCGGTGGTTTTCACCATGGAACCATGTTCTGATTGTCAGTGATCAGTCTGTTAGGGCAAGAAAGGTGCCAATATGTAAGCATGTCTCATGCACACACAACAGGTGGCTTGGAAGCACTTCCTTGTCACAAGTCCTAAAGCAGTTTTCCCTGAACATAACAAGCAGGAAATCTTTTCTCTAGCCAGCCATATAAAACTATTGATTTATATACAACTGGGTAAGGAATACAAATTTTCAATGTTAGAATACTTGTTAACACAGCATAGAATATTTTAAACTTTATAGTGCAAAAGTACACATCTTTTATTATATTGTGGAATCGATCCCAAGTTCTTCCTTAGGTTATTTTCTCTGTGATAAAGCAGCACTGGGAGTGTTCTTGTTTGTACTTGCTGCCCCATGGGCTGCTGTCACAAACACTGCAAGACCTTAGAAATGTCTGCTATGTTTCTTTTCCTACACTGCACTTCCCTTTGCAGTAATAGCAGAGCAGAGACATTATTAGCTACTGCACTTCCCCATGAAATCCCACTTATTTAGAAGCTTTCTAATAATAAGAAAGCAGCAATTCGATCAGCTGTGAAGTAGCCCATAGTTCTCTGATCAAGGCAATGAGTGGCACTTTCACACTGTCCTCAGTAGCACATGGATTTGAGTTTGTTGTAAGACATTTGTACTAATCCTGCGAATACACCTCGATTCAGTGGCTGAAGAGCTGAGGGGTTCAGACTAATTACTTCTTCCCTTTCACATTAACAATAAATGAGGTTATAACATCAGTTTGCAGTGTCTCAGCAGATACATGATACTTGATAATCATTATTCTACAATCTCTTGCTAGACAAACATCCAGGGGATCCTTCTGAAGACAAAATGTAAAGAGGATTTTAAAAGTCTTCTTGGTAGAGTTCTAAATACAAGTTCCACATTCTGGATTTGCCATTTGCCATGCATTAGCTACTCTGTAAATCATTACAGGGATGCTCTTACAGCATGGAGGGATGAATACACTTTGAGCAGGGACTCCTAGCCCAAAGACTCTCAGCATTTTGAAGTGAAACTCTGTTTCTCAGAATAAATTTGCGAAAGGTGAAAATATTAATTACAATTTACATTTCGGGATGCAACACAGCTGTTTGAAAATGCTCACTGGTAGTGTAAATTACAGAACATCCACCAGAGGGAGCTCATGCATTCATTCAGAGTAAAATAAATCATTCGAAGGATGAGAGAAACACACACCTAATATTTAAGGCAAAGCAGATTCTATTTAAAGTGTTTCATAGCAGTAGCACGGACTTTTTGAGCTTGGAAAGTTTTCAGAAGTTATTTGCCAATCTAAAAGTAACAGACTTACAGAAAGTTTCCTATATTGATGACTGACATATTGCACTACATATAATATGCATGCATACAAAGAACTTAAACTGTTTTTTTTTAAACATGCAGATGCAGCCTAATTTCATTGCTGTGATGAAGTTGACCAGAGCTTCTGTGGTCTGGAGTTCAAATGCATTCATTCATTAAAGCCCACCCACATGTATCCACTAGAATGAGTAAGATTTGAAGTGGTTAGCCACTGTTATTTTTAGCAGTTATTGCCTACACCATATTGCTCCTTCTGTTAATGGAAATATTTACGAAATTGCCCATAAAGTTTGTGTACTCCTAACTTAAATTTGATAAGCAACAGTCAGACGCTTTCAGAGAATATTAAAGACAGCTTACAGTCTGAAGTTTTCATGGTGATCCAGCTGTCACGTAGAGCTGCTCAGAAACAAGCTCCAGAGCTAATGCTAACTCTAATGTCTGAGATATTTAGTCTAACAGCCTGGCTTCAGAGTCTTACTCAAGGAAATCTTAGCAGTTCAACACTACTCTGAGATTTTTCTGAAACAGAAATTCCAGACTGTGGCTCCAATTCAGACTCATTTGTTTTCTTGTTTAAATGAAAGACACAGCCAGAGGCATAGGCCATCTGGCAAGAAAACTTCAACTCAGGTGGAGAAACGTGTTTCTAGAAAATCTGAGGCCAGATGCTTAAGCACATCCATACACTACTGGATTAGAACTATACTTACACCAATGGTTGTTCAGACAACTGCTCTTTTCCACTGAAAGTAAAGTTTTACCAAAAAATCCTGCAGAGATGTCTCATAATGGTACAGAACATACAGGTCCTTTTAGAGATCCTTGGTAGAATGAGAATTGGCCACAAGATTGTAGATTATGACATAAAAATTCACTTACGAGCATATTTTACTGTTATCTACAATTTCTAGTAGTTGGTGTATCTTACTGCTACACAGGATTTTTAGCAATTATGCCAGCTTTCAGTTAAGCAGAATTTCTAGTAATTGATGTAGCTTTCTTTACTATCTGGAGTCTTTGGTTATGTAGGCCTTTAGTCACCTGAACCCTCTGCAATTCAGGTCAAAGTCTTGATAATCAGTGTGTGACACAACAATCATAATCTAGATTGACTTTACTTAAAGAATCTGCCAGTCCCTTCAGAACTGAGTGACAAGGTACTGGGCATTCTCTCCTTGATTATCTTTTTCCAATAAAAATCTGCAGCTTAATTCAATCGAGATATGCCACTATCAATAAACAAAAAATAGTCTACGGAGGTACTTCTGGAGAAATAATGTGTGTAAAGGTGATTTCATTGGAAGAAGAGATACTGCCCAGCACTTCCTCCCATTAGTTAATTTGCACAAGTGGTTTGCAGAAATTCCCTTCAGAATACAAACAACTTGTTTCATATTTTCCCCTATCCAATATTCATTAAATGTAGTTAAAAATGAAAGGAACTAGAATCATGCATCAGATTAAATCCCAATTAAAATCTGTATTACACAAATAGTATTTTGAAGTTATAATACTTAACTTCAGTGGGGTTATTCTGGATTTACTTTTGATCTCATTATACTCTTATGAGAGCAAAACCAGCTAAGCTGCTTTGGGGCTGCTGATGTTACAATCGTTTTTCTTGGTGAAAAATACTTTTTGACTTAATACTATGCGCTACATTTGCCAGGTTTGTCCAGTTAGGGAAATAATCTGTATCACGTTCTTAAATTTAAGAAAGCTATAAATAACTCTTTTGTTTCTGTGGATCTCTTTTTATTGTAAATACCCTTCCAGTTCCACTTCTTGAATATTTCTGTTGGCTCTGCTGTTCTAGTTCCTCCTTTAACACTTTAGAAATGAACTTCAAAAGATGTTTTGAAATCAGGATAACAAAATAGTTTCATACTCTTTGGCCAGACACTGAAGAATTTAGGATTCATTTAGGATTTGAGTAGTACACTGTCTACTTAATTTCCTAGGAAAAATCATAAAAGTCATAGCCCGTTGCTGGCACAGGAAGGCAATAATTTAATCGTATATTTTTCTCTCTGACATGGAGTATTTCCTTCTATAACTCTACATCCAGACTGAATATTCTGATGGTTATTGTTTGGTAAAAAACTGCAATTTCCCAGAGAATTAGAAATGCAGCTCCTACCCACTTTATTGTACCAGTACAGTAAAAACAGTTGATTTCCTTTATACCAGGGCATTTCTAAAATATGATTGACTGTTTTCTGCTGAATTAGAAAAGATGACATCAAGGTAGTAAGCAAAATTTTTGGTGCTTTAAAATTCATGTCAAACATATAATGCACATTTGTAGTTTACCTGCCACCCCTCTTTTTATTTTTTTTTTGTAAAATAAAATGCCAAGTTATTCATAGCAGCAAGAATAGAATAGCATAAAAAGGGTTTCTTTCTCCTCACAGCTATTGATTAGATCAGTAACATCAAAACAGTAGCAAGTTTCTTTAAATAGGGACACTTTAGAAAGACCACCAACATGCTGTAAAAATTGCTGAAGTGCAGTGATTGTATAACTAACAGCAGAGTCGGGTCCTGCACTGTATTTTTACTTTTGCTTTGTATGCAAAAGTACCCATTCTCCTAAACAACAGGAACTGCCATATGTGGTCAGATGTCTGTGAGAGTGAGCATGAGGATGTGAGCTCATAGTCTGTATTAGCTTTCAGAACATCAGTTAGAGGAGAACTTTCAAGTAGTTCACCAACACCTGCAGAATAAAAGCAGAGCGCAGAGCAACCAAGAGCAGAAGAATTTCCAGAATGAATCAAGCTGAGGAAAGCAGTGGCAACTCGACATGGAATATTGTGAGGTCAGTAGTCTGCATGATACTGGGCTTGTCATTTATAATTGGCACCCCTGGAAATTGCATCGTCATCTGGACGGTTTGTACAAAAATGAAGCAAGTATCTCTTTCAGTCCTGCTGATTGTGAACCTGGCCATTGCTGATGTCCTTGTACTGATCACTTTACCAATTTGGATTTACTCTTTTGCTGACTCATGGGTTTTTGGAGTAATCTTCTGCAAAATGCTGGTTTTCATTATTTACTGCAGCATGTATGCCAGTATATTTCTGATTACAGCACTCAGCCTAGAGCGGCTACTGGCTGTGTTTTACCCTTTCACAATTCAAAAATACAGAAGAAAAGAAAAAATTTCTTTGATTGTGTTCCTCATTTGGTTCCTGTCTATTGCCTTTGGCATTTCTGTCATTCCGTTTCAAGAGACAGAAGAAATGAACGGTCGGCTTCTATGCACATGTCGCAACTACTCTTCTAATAGACAGAAAGTGTCGTATCTACTGCTGGAGACCCTTGCAGGTTTTGTAATACCTTTTCTAATTATTTGCACTTGTTATGCATGTGTTGCAAGAAGAATAAGCAGAATGACTTACCAATCCAAGCAGAGATCGGAACGTCTCATTGCCAGCGTTGTTGTGGCATTCATTCTGTGCTGGTTTCCTCACCATATCTTTAACATCCTGGATATTATTTCAATTGAAATAGAACTTTCTAATGAGGAGATGTCTTTGGCACTGGAAGAAATTGTAGACAAAGGAGTGTACATCTCTGGAGCACTTGTATTCATCAGTAGCTGTATTAACCCTCTGCTTTATGCTTTTGCTGCACGAAGGTTTCAGAACCACCTGAGGTTTGCCAAGATGTCAAAGTTGTTTGAACAGATTAGTCAGACTGTAACAGAGGAAGACAAGAAAAGAAGTCTGGTTGTAGCCAAACGAGAAGATCCTTTGGTAGGCACAGAAAATCTCTAACAAGGAACTCAGTGAATAGTCTGTCGTGCCCTCAGCAGTCCTTTCTCCTCATTCTCTCAGTTTCATTTACTGAGCAGTCCAGGGAAAGCTGGAGAGAAATAAAAGCTTTTTGGTTTTTTGTCTTGTGCATTTTATAAAAATTGGTATTAACAACCTTGTTCAGTTCATAAGTTAATATTCACATCATGAATTGAACACTATTTCATTGTTGCTGAGAACTTCAGCAAGGTGGCTAAAAGCTCAAATTTTAATGAATACAGCATTTTTACTTTCCATTAAAATTATTTCTGATTTCTAGAAAGGCTGTGTGCAGAAAACAGAAAGAACTGCATGTGGAAAAGAGACACTTTGAAAGCTTAAAACAAAGTTCTTCAGAAAAGAATTTGTTGCATGTTCAAAAATCCTCATACAATCTAAAGTTTTAAGAAGTTAAATTCTTTATATGGTTAAGAATGGTTTAAAGTGTACTAATGACACAAAACTCTTTTGGTCAATAGGAAATCAAAAGCTGTTTTTATTCATTACTTTATTTAGGTTTGAAATTAATAAGGGTTGTTTACACAGTCAAGCTCATTTACTGTATTATCTTGGGTTAGTAGGTCTGAACGAGTCAAACGTGGAGTGTGACATCCCTCCAGAAGAAGCAGGAGGTATGAGAACTGTGTTGTATGGCAAACATCACTGCAGACTATATGCTGTATTTGATGGCAAACACACTGCATACTTCAGTGGCAATTTGATGTATTAAATATATACACTTTGAGTATCCTCAAAATTTTTGAGGATAAAGAAGTTAAGCTTCCAAGATGTCTATTAAAATGTGAAAGAATTGGATCAGGCTCAGGTGAGGAGGAAGAAGAGATCCTTTGTATTATTTCTTATGTGTAAGAAAATTATGGTAGTGGTACAATGTGTCTCATATCATAAAAACTTCACCTTTCAAATAAAAGTGTTATTTTTTTCTTCTCTTATAGAATAGTGGACTTTGCCATGAGAAACCAATGAAATCAGTATTTGCAAGGGTTTTAGTTTTGTAAATGTGTGTAAACGTGTAAACTCACTGTGAAAAATTGCACAGCATCAAGTATTTGCTTTTGAAGTTTTATTTATTTCAATTGTGCCTAACATTTTTATACTTGCTTTGTAAACTTTTAAGTCAATAATTTGTAATAAGATCAAGATAATTACTGATTATGAAGCGTTTTGTAGTTTCACATTCCTTTTTCTGGACAATTGCTAAATAGCTACATTACTCATCTTTACAAAGAAATTACAAATACTAACCAGAAATTAATTTTTGAAGTCTGATTGTGTCACAGTGAAGGATATTTGAGTTGTATTAGTTTAGCTTGTAAACTGAAATAAACATGGGGAAGTAAAATCCTTAGCTACTAATGGAAGAATATTTCTCTAAACTTTGCATATGTATTTGTTATTCCTGCTTCTTATCAAAAAGTACTTTTTCTCTTTAATAGGAGAAAAGTCCACAGCACAGAGGTTTTCCTTCAACAAGACTCCTTCAGTGAAATTAAAGAAAACTTTAGCAAGATCTTGTTTGCAGCAGATAGTAAGCAGCAGATGAAACCTTTTAGACTTTACCCTACCCTTTACCTACCACTCTTTTTCATCCCTCTAATGGCTTTTAATTGCTATAAGACATTCCATATAGCAGTGTGACATTATCTCACAAAAAAAGCGCAGCAATTTCAGTTATCTACTCATAAAAAGTGAAGCTGTATTTCCCAATATGTTCTTGAGGTAGGAATCACTCACTATTCAACAACACAGAACAGATGAGGAGATTTACTATCTCATGAGCAGATGAGCACTGCAACTGAACTTCTAGGCCACAAAAAGTCAAGCATTTCACAACTCACAGGGTGAGAAAACACACAGGCAAACTTCAGTACTAGCTGCCTGACTAGTATTTTCCTTTCTATCAGTCTGTGCATGAGTTTTCTGCCTCAATATTAATTTTTCACATTTTCTCCACTGCTATTTACTCACAGTACTGAAGTCCTTGTAAATCAGGAGGTCCATCAAGGAGCTAGAGCTGTCCCTCTTAATTTCTCATTAATGGCCTTGGTTCTACCTCCAGTAGACAGTCATCTCTAAGAACTGTGTTTCTTTTGAAGGCTGTTTGAGAAGTATTAGAACATACTAAAACAGCAACCTTAACTAATTTATTTTTATGTAGACTAAATAGAGTTAATTCTTGCAAATGTTGGTACACACAGTTAAAATCCTCACTGATTTAATATTTTTGTAAACACAACAGTCATGTAACTGGAACCATAAGAGTCCACCTGAAAATAAAAGCAGATGACTTGGTTTTCTGCTGCTTCCTTGAGCAGGAACGCATCAGGCCTAGCAATGCAGCCAGATCACTTCATCAGTGCTAACATGCTCTCATATCTATCTGTTGTTCAAGCTAGATCAAAATAGTGACTTCATAGTAACTCAAGACACACTCGGGTTCTCCTGAGAAAATATAGGCTTTATGTCATTTCAGTTCCTCTTTTTTTTCTTACTTCCTAACTCTTTTACCCTTGTTTATGAAGTCTGCTCTGTGGTTTCAGTGTCCAGCTATTTCTCATGACACAGCAAGGCAGAAGGCTGAGCTAAAGAGAGCCACTTCAGTCACCTGAGTCAAATCACCTCAGACTACACTGAAGTAGAGGGAACATGATGTGGAGTCAGTGCAACACTGCTAAGAACACTGAGTACTAGAAGGTGACCAGATAGTTTGAATTTCTCACATTTGTAAAAATTAATAATCTTCTAACGTTTATCTCTTAACATTTTGGTATTTCGCAGC
Organism: Rhabdornis inornatus; assembly: GCA_013397075.1. Lineage (NCBI taxonomy): Eukaryota > Metazoa > Chordata > Aves > Passeriformes > Rhabdornithidae > Rhabdornis > Rhabdornis inornatus. The sequence continues at coordinate 2,272,420 of VWZS01007473.1, read as the reverse complement.
CTGAAACTTGCTGTGAACATTCCATGGGTTTACATCAGGATTTTTCCACATTTGCTGTAGTAGAATCATGCTGCTTAAAATAAATTCATGTTGTATTAAATGGATTGAAGGAAAGCTTGAGGAATTTTTAGTTCATACAGCCAATATACACGAAGGATAGAAAAGGACATAAAGAAAAAGTATCAGCCTTACACTGTTTGTTGCTTGTTGACATCAAAATGTTTCCGTAAGCATCATGGTAAAAGAGTTATAACAGACGTGGATTAAAACAATGGAGCTTTGTGAATATTTAAAGGCAACTTGTAATTTAAGGAGTAGCACAAGGGAAATCAGAGATCCTTATTTGCAAGCAGAAACAAGGCAACTGCATTACATTAAAGAAAAAAAATTATTTTTAAACCACCAGAACATTTTCTAGGAAGAAGTAGAGCAAAAGATACATTTTAAAGACAGTTAAGGCTGCAGTTAAGGAACTCTTAAGGTTACCATTAACAGGACTAAATGAAAGATTTGCCTGCAATGCCTGGGTGAAAGGAATAAAAGAACCCGGAAGCTAACAGATGGCACAAAAACAGCGTAGGAATGCAAGTTCTTTCACATTCAAGCAAGAGTCTGATAAAGAATAAATATTTTAGAAGATGCAGAAGTAGGAAATATTAACAGTGGTGAAGGTTTTCTCTACAGGTTGGTATACAGCTCTTGTATTATTCCCTTTTCTGTATATATTGGGAAAAGGGAAGACGAAAGAAAAGTTACTGGCTTTTTTGAGTGGAAAAACATGAGAAATAAGTTAGTCAAGATTATTAAGAATAATATGGACTTAAAATGAAACTGAGAAGTTCAGCCATGAAAGCTGAGTAAAGAGAACAGGAAGTGAAATCTATTCAGTTGCAAGACAGTTCCAGATTTTTGTGAATGCTTTCTTGTCAGATCAGTTAATCACTAAAATAGCTCTTTATTAGAAAACTTCTCAGTGTGATCCGCAGTGGTGGTCAATAGGTTAAAGAAAAAGAATCCAATAAACCAGAGTTTAGAGAGACATAAGCCTGTCCTTTGAGAGGGTGAGTAGCTTATGCTGCTCCTGTTAGCATTAAGAGCTGGGTGTGAGCAGGGTTATGATGAGGGACACCAGGATTTCAGAAATTTTACAACACTGTTTACAGTCCTAAGAAAGTTCTTGCACTGATAGGTATGGAGATAAGAGAATCATATACTATTGAATTTCTTTGTGTCTTCTTTCCCATTAAACCAAATATGCTAAAAATTGTGTGGATGGTTCTTAGTAAGATTCAAAATTTTAAAATAGAGATGCTCAGATTAGAAGAAAATTATTTTCATGGAATGTGTCAAGTCAGTGATTTAAATGATGGAATTAATGATAAAGATTCCATAAGGTCTTCAAATACAGGTTAAAGAGTCACAGCTCTTAAATTAGGAATCCTAATAATGCATCTGCTAAACAGCAAAATCCACTTATTTATCTAATAGAAGTCAGCTATCAGAACTATATCTTGATTGCAAAAGTAACAGATCAGTTTTGGCTTTGCCTGTGTAGGCACTAAGAGTATGTGCAGGTAAGTGCATCACTATTTCCACTGGCTATTAACTAGAAAACAGTATGAACTGCACTAAGACATCTACAAACAGTGTACTGTGATCAAAGTGAAGGGTATGTCCAGATGGTTGTAAATTGGAGGATTAGAAGTTTAGCCTGCTCTTACTGGATCTTAAACTGAAAAATCAGACTTCTCATTTTTGCATAGCAGACCTGTTGATGGTATAGCATGTTACACAAAAAATTAAGGGCTAAATATTTCATTTTCATAGAATTGTAAATTTGAAGCAGTATTCATAGCCTGTCATTGGTTGTGTCACCATGAGAGCCACCATAGGAAAATAGCTGTGTGAAGATCACCTTTTGTCATTGCATCTCTGATGCTATGGGAATATATTACAGTGTAGACAATCTGAAAACAGGTTGCAGATTCAATACCTTTACTGCCTAATTTCAAAAGTTACTGTAATATTAACATTTACTGTATAATTTCTGGTGAACTTGGTGAGTAGTATCAGAAACTTAGAAGTCATGGATACTTTCTTAAACATTGCAACTAATGAGTTATGTTAGTGCTTGTTAGATTCAAAAATAGAGCCACAGACCTTCAGCTGTGCTGTAGAAGGGAACATTATGTAGTTAAATCTGAGGGAAGCATTTAGCAGCACAGATTTTTTTACATGCCTTGTTCTCTCCTGCCACCATGTGGCTTTTCCATTTTAAAAAGTTAGGCTTAATTTTAATACTCTGGAAGTCACTGAAACAAGCAGTGAAGTACTTTGCTGGTTGTTTCAGTTGTGAACCGTATTTAAGGTTCAGGTCATTGAGACAGAAATGTTCACAAAAAACCCACAGTAATATACTAAGCATTCAGCTTCATTACAGAATTATCTAGTTCATCTCTTTCTTGCTCTTCAGGAGCCTAGACCCACATTGTTTCAAACATTGCATACATTATGCAAGCTGAGAACGTCTGACAGAATGTGATTGCCTCAGGCCAGTTTGTGAAAAGTCTATGCTGAAAACAGCTTCTCCCTGCCCCTCCAGCAAAACCATCAATAAGCATGTTGAGCTGGACTTTGACTTGAATTTGAGTAGCTCACATCTCCTGCCAGGTGATATTATTGATTTCTGGGCTTTTGGTAGTTTTAAGGTGCTCTCAAGAAGTTTCAGAAAGAGTTAACTTCCTCCTGGTTAAAATTAGAAATGCTTCTTGTAGTCTTAAAGATATCCATGATAAGAAAATTGCAAAAGCTTTGCCTTTAAGAAAATAAGAGAAGAGTTAGGAGTAAAGCAGAAAACAGAATCAATAGATTTGGTTTCAAATACCCTTTTTCTCTATTGCAATGTTTAGTTTCTCTATGTAATGGTTTTGGTGTCTTTGAACAAGCCTTGCCTTAATCCTCTTACGTTTGTCATGTTGAATAGCATTACACTAATTGATTAATCCTACTTTTTAAATTATCAGAAGAAACTGATTTTGCTGAAGAACTTCTCATAGCTCTTCTAGGAAGAAGGCGTCATGACTTAAAGGCTTCTACCCAATTTCCCTAAATATCCATTCTACCCCAAGACCTGCATTGTATATTACACTAAAACCCAACTACTTTATGTTACACACCTTATTTTATTCTTTGACAACTAAAGTAAAATGAAAATTGAAGATTTTCTACCTCTGGGTTCAGTCCAGGCTCTTGTTTTTTGGTTTGGGCAGATGGGGATGGCCCAAGGATGAAGCCAAGGAATTAATCTGTATGTCAAGGTCAGGATCAGGATCAGGTCCATTGAGAATAAGCATCATCAGAATCAGCCAGTGATGACCAAGCAGAACCACAGTGGTCAGTCAGGGTCACATGAGCAAGTCAGTCAGTAGGTCAGGACCTGAATCAACAAGGCATGGCCAGGGCAGAACTCAAACAGGCATTCCAACAACACAGGTGAAGTAGGGGATGAAGTTCCAGGCCTGAATTTATATGGACTGCCAGGCCTAGAGGCAGGGTCTGTGGAGTGGAGGGTCATTAAGAGTAATTAGTGCACCCAGGGACCTGCTACATTTTCAGCAGCAATTAAGCACAAAGAATAAAACCAGGAAAATGCAAATTATTCAAGGAATAATGCCTGTAAGCCACAATTGCCATTTTTTGTAAAGGCTTAAGTTAGGCAACTTTGTAGAAAGTGGGGGAACTTCCTAGAAAAAAAAAAGTTGTTTTTACACTTTAACATTTCAAGGTTACTATTTTTTCACTTATACTTACATCCCTTTAATGTTACAAATGAAGAATAATTATAATATAAGAACTTCAGAGTATTTTACCTACATCTGACTCTTTTTCTTCCCTTGATTCTTAAGTCTCATCACAACTTTTCTGTGTTTGATATACAGAAAGATACTTTGCTCTCTCCAAGATGCAGAAAATTACATCTTTTAATGACTGGAAATACATAGAAATTCCATGAGCACAAGAGCTAGGAAAGCATACGCTGTTCTGATCACAAAGATGTTATCACACTCTGCACTGAGAATTTCACCTGCTGTGGGTCACTGAACTTTGTCTTGAGTTAACCAGACAATTAAATAGCCCAGTGTAACTGTTGAATTGGCCATGTGATAGGATCTTTCATTTCATTTCAGTAATACCATTGGTTGAATGAAGTTAAATATTTAGCATCCTGAGCACAAGAGCAAAAAATGTATGTGTTTGGTATGTGTTTGAAAACATAGCTATGCATTTCCCAAGCACCAAATTCATATTGCATTGGTTATCGAGTACTTGTTTCCTTATTGCTGTTAATTTAACTCAGGTAAATAGATTTAGGCACACTGATAATTTCACAGAGGGGTGGTGGTGTTATTTAACCTTTTAAATTACTGGTGTTATCCACAAGTCCTAAAGTGTACCAAAACAAATGGCTGTTTAAGAACCCAGGGAGCATTCTGCTCTGGTTTTTCCCTGTGGGTGAGGGAGCTGTGGGAGGTGAGCAGGCCTCTGTTGTAGGCTGACCTATGGCAATGTGGTCTGTCCTACACACACATTCCTCCTTACAACTGGGCTCATAACTCCCTTTTTTGTGCTTCAGCTGCTCTCTGAGTTGCTTAGTTCCTGAATGTGGATGGCAGCTTGGAAACACCATTTCTGAAAGAGCCAGTCCCTTGTGGCTTCACAGGGCCAGACCTGCAGCAGTTCCATGGCAGGTGAGCTCATTGCCAGCTCTTTTCAGCATGTCTAAGTAGCACAATGAGACAATAATGAATAGATACCTGTCCAAATTCCTGCCTTGCCATTGCTTTTTGTGTGCCAAGGAAATCCCTTCTCATTTCCTACATGTATAGGCAAAAATAAACAGGGAGTGTGGCATTGCTGAGCTTGGGAAGTGAAGTTTCCTACTTTCAGGGTACTGTAAACATACATTTCACCTTGGCTGCTTGAGGCAAAACCACTTCCTTTTCTTTTTACTTGTTCCCCTTTCCATCCATGAAGTAGCTCACCATCATTCCCATTTAAGGAGAAGTATGATGTATTTCTGATCACTGGTAAAGACTGTAACTGTGATGTAGAAATGTGTCTTAGATCAGTACTTTGTTGTAAAGTGAACAAACAAGCAAAAAAGACCCACAGGAAACCCAATTTCATTTGTCTGATCAGAAGATAAAGATAAGCCTCTTAAGCTAGCAGCTTCCTATATTTTGATTAGTATTATGGTGTATTCAATTCTTCAAAGAGCAGTATTAAATAAACAGTAACAACTAAAAAATCCAATGCCAGAAAAAAACTATCTCTTTTTCTATAACATCATGAATTAATTTGAAACAGTTAATTATCTCTGAAATCTGTTGTTTAAACTCTAACTCAGGGTGAGTAAGTAAGGGCTGCATGATAGCAAATAAGTAATACAGCATTAATGTTTTTATATTATCATTTAAGGGAGAAGGGTTTTAATCTGTACAAAAAATAAGTTCAGGAAATGAAAAATTGCTTCTTTGCAGTGATTAACAGAATTGGTAGAACTCCACTCAGTCCACAAGAAATTAAGGGGAGCCTTAGTACAAAAGGCGGTAAAAGTCAAGAAATATTTCTGTACTGAATTTAAAACTGGCCTATAGAAACCAGAGCTGCAGGTGTTCCTGGAAGTAAATGGTGTTGCAGGAATTTTAAAACTCTGTAACTTTATGAGCAGTTATCCAAGCCAAGGCAATGATACCAAGTAACCCAATCTACTGCCTCAGGACATGAGCGGGGGTCAGGAGGGCGCTCCTTTTAATGCCGCAACATTACCTGCATCTCAAAGGAAGAGTTCTGTTTGTGTTTTTTTCTGAGTAGAATTCACATTCGTAGCAGCTTCAGATGGTTGTTGATACTGGGCAAGGAGTGCAGTTTTTTATTTAATATAAAATATTCCTGTAGAGATTTCATTATGCCTCAGAAGGAAAGCCAAAGGTGAGAATGGGTTAGAGGGGATGCCTTGATGACCTGAGTGCCAGCAAAGCCCCTCTGCACAGCTCAGAGAGGCTGTGTGTGACTCCAGGCTGTGCTGTTATTGTTCCTTGTTTACATCCAGGAAAACAGAAGGTGAAGGGAGATACCCAAGGCTACACAGTAAATGTCATTGTAAGAGTGAGATAAGTGTAATAATATACTACAATAGTTAAATATATAACGTGGCACAGGTGGGCAAAGCACTTCAAGAATTTTATTATCAAAACACTTAGATTTTTTTATCAAATAGATATAAATTCTATAGGAATTTACACTACTTAGGCAGGTTCGCAGATAGATCTCTTAAGGAAGGTAGACTTCTTAAACTAGTATGGAATTTACCTTAGTAGGGTTTTCCAAGCAGCTTCCTGAATTGAGAAAAAGGCAAAAATAGTAACAGAGAAATTTACATTAAAATAATACATTAAAGTTTAAAAATTAACATTTCCTCAGGGTACAGTTGGAATGACTGAAGTACATATTAAAGCTATAAATAATTGCCTTTATAGACAAAGTTCCCTGCAACTTAATTAAAGTAAAAGTTCTATATTTTGGTTGCAAAAGTCTCTAAAGATGTTTTAAGCAAAAGCAAGGAATATGTAGTCACAAAGCAATCTGAAACAGCAGTTTTAATCTGGAAAAATAATTTTGCAGAAACTAGAAAATAACAGTTACCAGAGTGAACCCTTATGTTTTAGGTATTTGATTTCAACATGTCTCAGAGGTCAGACTGGAATCCCAGGTTATTTCTAACACTTACAGGGAAGATCATACACAAAGAGTTGGTTTGTGTTCATCACAAGTAATCCCTTCTTTTAGAAATGAGCCCAGAAGCTACTGTAAGATGTCTTAGAAGCAAGAAAATGTCTTTTTAGAATTATTAATATATGTAAGACCCCTGTTGTATTTTCTGGTATGCTGTGTCATGCTTTGTGGTTATAACATCAGACCTCTAAAATTATGTTTCTAAATGTGTAAATGATTGTGTATTTTCCATGTAGATGTAATGAGCACGGTATCACAGGACAGAATTTTTGTAGATTAGTTTCGTTTTGGGCAAATTATACTTCAGAGAAGCCAAACAAGGTGAAGGCTACATCTCTACATTCATCCAAAATGTGTTTCCTTCTCAGTCGACAACATATTTATCTCAGGTACTGCAGTTTCAGGTGTTGATCATGGACAGCTTTCTTCAGGAATTTAAGCATTGTCTCCAGCTCGGGCTGTCCATTATGCATCATTGTATTTAGAAACCACAATCCCATGGGAAAGCAGTTTTGCTGATGTGTTACTGTGTCCTTGCAGCTCTCCATTTCTCAACGTGTTACTCAGCACGTTGGGCTGGGCGGGTGCTGCAGATGCCACACAACTTTTCTCTGAGCTTTAGTTTTATGTAGTGCACTTACCTCAGTGCCTCTGGCATTTGTTTCTTTCAGAACCTACACTATCTACATATCTACCAGAACACAGAGAAAAATTATACCTGTTCAGAAAAGGTTTGATGAGCTAACAAATCATCATTTTACCTTTTGCTCAAGCAATATGAGGAGCCAGTCAGCACATAGGAACTATGTTTGTGTACACACATCTGTGTGCAGGGACAGACCCTGGGGAACATAGCAAGAGGCTGGCGTACAGAGGGTGTCATATTTTCATAGTATAAATAGATTGTTTTACAAAGTCAATCAAATAATTTTTTCAAAAAAGCAAGGAAAATCCCTAGTGGCACAGGGAGTTTGTTCCTGCAAAATTGTTGCATGCATTATTTCCCCTCATTGACTTTAATATGACCACTCCCAAGCTTAAAATTAAGCATGTGCTGAATGCTTAGATTTTTAAAGGTACCAAAGTATAAAAATTTGCCCCAAAAGGGAGCTAGCTTCAAGGTTTTTTTTCTTTTGGAAGGGTTTCCTAAGGTGTATTTACTCTTTATTGTGAGATTTCTGATGTCTACAAGTTTCTTTATACATGTAGGTTATTGCCATGTGCATGTGTGGTTGAAATATGAGATCCATCTGCTATCTAAAAATATTGGAAAGTTGTAACTCCCAGAAGAAAATAGTGTTGTGTGTTAAGAACGAAGGGCCCAGCATGGTCACATAGCCTGAATAAGTATATATTGTACACAAATTCCTGTTGGCTAACAAGGTTTCATAAAGTGCAGTTTTGTGCAGAAAGGGGACATAACAAACTAAAGAAAGAACAGGTTGCAGAGCTTCTGCAGAGCATGTGATCTGCTGTGTGTTCACACCCTGGCATGCCCTGTAGCAGCTTGTTTGTACATCTGTTTCTACAGGCAGTAGAATCCTTGTTTCACCTTCTGCTTAAACTTCAATTAATGGGGCAAGCAGCTTGGCTATTAGAAATAGAAAAAAAATTGTGAATTGGCTAAATTTAATCTCAGTGCCATACAAAGCCTTCCTGGCTAAGGTACATTGGAGTATATATAAGGTATATTAAAGAATCAGGGATGTTAAAATATATAACCAAAGGCTCTATAAACAAGAAAACAGAGAACATAATTTGAAAATGTAGATTGTCATGTATTTGCATAATACAAGATTTTGAACCTAAAAACAAAACTCAACAAGCATAATGAGATTTGCAATGAAACCTAGAAGTGTGCAAATCTAATACCAGCTTCCTCTTGTGTCATACTCTCAGTACTATGATAAAAAAGCAGTGCTGTGGAGCAGAAGAGCACAGGAGAGGTTGACAGCAGAGGGAATTCGTAATTCAGCTGTAATAAACTTCTGGGGAGATGATTCGGTTAAAATGGAAAAGAAACATGAAGACATGGAGATACAAGATCAAGAACTGTCATAACACCTCTTCTGTACATAAAGGATGGCAGTGCACAGTTCCCTCCACCTAATTCATGTATTTAACTAAGGTGCTTAAGTTACGAAACTGGCTGACTTCAGCTAAAAGCTAATTGCTGCCAGAAAGCACTTACCTTTTCCCTCTGCCCTTCTCCTGTTACCCACTCTGCTCTTGGCTATGTGATCCCCCTGCTGACCTTGAGCCACCTCTGGAGCTCATCTGGCTGCAGGTTGTTCAGCCTGATAAAACAACAGAAGTTACCTTTGCCCACCTTACAAAGTGTACATTTTTTGCCAAGTTAGTGAGTTTTGTTGACTGACCTTGAAATTAATCAGATAAACTTCAGAGGCAACACAAGAAAGATGTAGGAGAAAAGAAAGAGAAGCTGGAAAGGTGGGGACAGGACTCGACGCCCTCCCTCCAGAACTGTTGATTTGGCTCAGCCGCGTGTCACTCTCTGCATTCCCTATTTAACCTGTAGAGAGAAGTAAGCAGTTCCTGAAGCAGTTTAGAGGAAGGTCTTATTTGTCTTTCAACTACACTTAAAAATAAGGAGAATACTTTCCCAATTTATTTTCCTAAACTAAAGGTTTAACTTAATGTGGTATAAATACCCTGCCTTAATCTCCCTTACTCTAAATCCAACCTCTACAGCAAGGTGGAAAATATTCTATGACTTTCAACGACTTTTTTTCCATTGTTCATCTTTTCTGTTTGGCATCTCTCTCTCCATACTCATTTTGTTTACATTTCCAGGTGTGGGGCTTTTTTTAAAAAAATTAATTATTTTTTATTTAACTTATTCACTGAATGCTTAATTCAATGTTTTCTTTCAGTGAATGACTTTGTTTATAATTCTTCCCATTCCATCATTTGTATTAACAATATATCTTTTGTTCTAATTATTAGTCTTCTTCTAGCTACAGAATCATGTTTGCATTCTTCTGTAGTTGCTTTGGCTACATCTGCTTGAATTTTCTTCTGTGAATGCTGTTTGCTATTGGACAATGTAGTTCTCTTTATAATCGCTTGCTTTCTGCATAACATTTTAATTGAGGTATTTTTCCAGTTACATATATTTTTCTATTTCAGGGTTTTTTTCCCAGAAAAAAAAACAAAACAAAACCAACCACAGGTGGCTGCAAAGGAGCGAGACTTCACTAGCAAATAGGAAAAAAGCCTCAGGAAAAGTAAGAGACAACACTTTTTATCACATCAAACTTGCTCACTCATTCGTTTAACCCCTGTCAAATAGGCTGAGTCAGAGATTTGACTTTTTCTGGTGTTGTGGATCTAGCCAAATATTTGTTTCAAAAGATGCTTCTATCACCCAAGGGATTTGACTCTCTCCAGTTCTGTAGCATCTTAGATCTGTAGTTGTATAAACAGGAGACCCCCTCAAACAAGCAGTGTCCTCCTGCCCGAAGGTCACACAGGTGCCTTGGAATAGATGTGTGGGAGCAGAGGCTGGAGGGAGCCTGGGACTGTGACTGAGAGATGGGAAGAGAAGGGAAGCTGTGGCACTGCCCAGCAGAGGTATGGAGAGCTGCCTCTGTGAGAATGTGTGTTTGGAAACAGTCGTGGAAATCTCATTTTAGTGCATGAAACTTGAGAGGTCTGAAGATTACTTACAGATTTTTCTATACCCAAGTTGCCTGTCAGATAAGCATTCTCTCTGATTTTACAGACAGAAAATGTATTAGATTAAGTTACCTCTGTACAATTTTTTGGAAACATAAGAGGTAATTTGGAAAAAAAATCAACACTTTCTGATTTCATTGCGGTTCTTTCTATGGCAGTTCCACATTGGATTGTTTTTCTTAGATGTTTTTGGTATACTTGTTTTTCTCTTTGTCTTTCTCTCCTGACAGTTGTAACATTCATATTACGTTAACATTCATACAGAGTTTGAAACTTTTTTCTCCTATATTCATCCTCTTGTTTCTCATTGTTTCCTTAGCCACATCTTTTAGTCATTCAAGTCCCTTTTTTGAGAGGTTTTACAGCACTTTTGTCATATTGGTGCATAAGTAAGGAAACTGCCAATATCAAATATTAGAAGAAAGATGGGTTTGAGGTACTGTAGCATTGAGGGATTAACACAAGTCCTGCTAACCCTGTGTCTTGCAAAACTATCCCATGAATTTTCTTTCTGTCATAACTTGAACTTGTAAGTGAAAACAGCCTCATGTGGCATTTGACAGCAGAGGCTGCGCCATGAGAGATCTGATTATTCTGTTCAGTATTTTGTGTGTCTATTTTTTCAACTCATCTTCATAAATCCATGGCATCATGAATAGTTTAGAATAGTCTTTCTAAACACATAATGAATTAGATTCACTGCTGCTAGGAACAGCCTTTTTCGTCTCTGTGTGTGTGTATGTCTATGCACAGAAAATACATTAGAAATCAGGGATAAACTGAGCTTCTGCTTTTAAAGTTCAGGGATCCATGATTTTCTTTCTTGCACAATATAATATAGAATCAGATCAGTTTATTGTGGTGAAGCATATTTGATCTGATGGAGCTCAGTCTATTACATTTCCTTTCCTGTTTTACAGATGGCTGAGTTTTTCCCTTGGGATATGGAGTAAGGACTGAAGTAAAATAGCAAGCTTTAGTCCTTCAAGTTCTTTGCCAAAGTAAGGCAGATAAATGTAAATTTTACTATATCCTACTAACAGCTTTAAGGAAAAAACATTTTTGCTTCTAAATACAGTTAAAATCAGTTTGGGATTAAAAAATTTTAAAAGGTGAACTGGGCACAGTGCTACCTGAGTACAAATGTTGATTAGGCAGCTTTGCTCCTGGCACATGGAAATTACTTAATACAACCACAGTATCAAACAGAAGAGACACAGCAATAGCCAGCTTTCTGTCCCATTATCTTCGAGCAATGCATTGAGATTTATTTCAGCTACATTGCAATAGCTGCAGCAGCTAATTTAGTAGAAGAAATAATAAACAATACAGAGAAACAAGTCCAGTTATTTGCATACTTACTAGACTTCCTGAAGCTGGAAGTAAACAGTGTTTATGGTATCAAAATTCCCTGAATGCAACCTTCCTCTCCACCATAACTGGCAGTTTACTGTAAACATCAGAGTATAAACATGTCTTGAGGTTGGTAAGCTAAATACTAATTAATTTGAGCAGAGCTTTCTAGATTTAAGGGATAGAGTGAAAGACAGGTTTGGGCATAAATAAACAGGCAGCAAAAACAGGCATCTAGCTGGGAGTATTGGATGACAGGTGAAAATGACTGTGGAGCACCAACCTCATTGAGGCCTGCAAACGTAAGGATGAGATGGGGGCAGAAATGAAAGATGTTAACAGAACCTCTGGCTGATTTTAACAGCAATTCTGAAAGATTTAATTTAAAATGTGTGTGTATAAATTGTTTTGTTCCATTCTAATTAATTGGACATGGGTGCAGATTTTTCTCTCAGTGACAATTTACAAAGTTTGCTCACTTTGTACCTCTACCCTCTTGCTTGGTCTTTGGTGATAGTGCATCTGCTCAGCAGATCAGGGAAATTATCTGTTTTCAAAATTTTCTCTCGGTTAACTTAACCTTTAATATCTTAAGAAAAAGAGTGATTTTTAACACTGATCAGTTAAAAATCGTTGGTGTGTTTCATTATGCAGCCCCACAAGCAGTTGTGTGAACCATTGTATCAAAGCCCAAAATGGGAAGAGTGAACTCCTTAAACAGACTTTGCTACAGAAAACACTAAATAGCAAGACAATCCCTTCCTTCAAGTGTTTGAAACTTAGATTTTTGTTTTTCACAATTTTTGAGTGTAGAAATGTGCTTTATTGTTTCTGTGGAAGCCACTAGAGAGCAGCATATATTTCAGGAGAATTCAGTTATAGATGTAACTGATAAATTGACATCAAGATGATCAAGCAGGTAACTATAGAAAAAGAAGCAGAACTGGGGCACTACTTGCCTGATTTTCTCACAGCCATCTTCTTGGTATTTTTCTTGGTATATTTGCACATAGACAGTACACATTTTCAGGTGTCATTCTACAGGTTATTTCTTTTCGCTCCAAAATGATATCTATTCCATTCAGAAGTCTAAGTAAGTGCTTCACCATCATCACATAAGACGAGTCCACCAATGTGAAGGGCAGGAAGTATAAAAACAAATCATTGCTGGCAAGAATGTTTCTCTAGCTGGAATTAATCTGTTTTAAACTATAAAGTTGATTACAATCCAGTGTGTCAATAAAATTTTTTTATAAATATCGCTCACACTTCAGTTTTCTTTATAAAAAAGCATGTGTCTGAACTGGCCCCTTGATTTTTGGCATCAGCAGAAAGGATGCTTAAAGGATGTGGAAATAAAATCCAGCCTGGGCTGTTGCACATTATGCTTTATTTCCTCTGTAGACAGATTCAGACTTTAAGAATGTAATTTTGCACCACTTAAAATCAGTTTCTTAGTTAGGTCTTCAGGGTAGGATAAAAAATATGTATAATAAGTGACATTTTGATAGTGAAGGCTCCATGTGTGCCCTAACCAAGCTTTGGTCTGGGAGGGAGACTCCTGTATTATCCTAAGAACAGCACCAATGCTTGCAGTCACAGCATGTGTTACTCACTCTCCCCCTCATCTCTATCGGGAAGAAAGGAAGAAGAATGGAGGTGACATGCAGTTTGACTGGGGATAAATGGCAAATGAGAAAAAAAAATAAAACGGAATTTTAATATTGTCAAATAAAAAAATGACACAAGCATATTTGGGGATTTTTGTTCCAAACCACAAAGACCTAGAGAGTGAACTCTTGTGCTGCCCAAATTAGAAGGATGCAAAACCTTGATACCACGACTCTGTAGAGAAGACTATTGAAGAGTTTTGTGTTCCATGACCCCATTTGCATCCCACAATTTCTTGAGAGTCCGGATATTTAATAATTTTGTTTCTCAGATCTTGGATGACAAACTTTCCTAGCACTTCCCACGTTATGAGAATATCATGGACCACCAGCCTGGGATACCAAGAAATAAGAGCAAAGCAATGACTACAGAAATATTCTTTAACTTAGTACAAATAAGACTTCTGAAAGTATTTCATGAGCCTGGATTTATGAGATATTATTTCAGAACATTATTCAATGAAGCTGTGAAGCTTTTTTCACTCAAAAGAAATTTTGCATTTTGAAAAAAAAAAAAATTAAAAAAAAAATCAAACCCCAGGCTGCACTGGGTTTCAGAAACTAAAAAAATTATTTTTTTCTTTTAGGGGTTCAAAGTATCTTTAGTAGAAGTGTAAAATCTTGCAGATTTGGCTTCCCAGTTTCAGAATATCCCATTAGTCTATCGTTTTGATCTGCTGGAAACGTGCCTCAAAGTAACAGGAAACCTTAATCTTTCTGTGAGTGGGCTCGCAGGCTTTGCTGTGAATGTGACTGGGCATACCAAGCATATTTGCATGCTGACAGGTGGGGCAGCTGTGCTACCCTCCGGGCAGGGTTGGTGGATCTCAGTTGTAGTGAAAACATGCCCGTTGCACTGAGTAATTAATTACTGGTGGGAAGAGCCTAAACAGTAGTTTTGGGATGCAAATGCCAAGAATCAGCTGAAAAATCTTTTCTCAGAATCCTAATGAGGCTGAAAAAATGGTTGGATCTTTTTGGAGTTTAGAGTTTTGGGTTGTCAGAGGAATTAAGTAGATACTTCAAATATAGCTTTGGTTCTTTGCTGTGATGATCACTAGTTTTTACATGTGAACTAGCACATATGCTGCTTAATCTTTTTCTTGATATTTAGTAGAAAAAACTTGTACTAAAGGTTGGAAAAAATTAATTAATATCAGTCTATCATCACAAAATAGTTAGATATGGGTTTGAAAATTTCAGAGCCCAAAATTTCTGTGTAAGTTTGAAGCTCTTTACATTACATTTTCAAGCTAACAGAATATTAGAGCACCAAGTTTATGTATTTAAACATAAACAGTGGCAGCAATTAGAAAGCCTTTATAATTAATTTTATAATTATAAACAATGGAAACAATTTAAGATCCTTTGTAATTAATTTTATATTTTTTTCATGGTTTATATATTCAGTCTTTCATATGCTGGACATTTTTATATTATATTAACGGTGCTGTATAAAGTTTTTGACACTGTTTTCTGTAAGACACTAATTGAGATTATTATTTCCCCGGGGTCAGGTCCAGAATTCTCAGGTAGCCTGGGCTGTGCTGGGCCCGGGGCAGTTCCAGGGCAGTTTAAGATAAGCAGGATGAACTCTGGTAGCTCCATCCCTCCCATCCCCTGCCCTCCTCTCCCCATCCATCACAACCTCTCACTGAACCAAACCCTGGAGCTGGAGGCTGGCTCACACTGCTGCTGCCCAAGGGCCACCTCTTTTAGGAAAAAAGATGATTTTATCAGCCTAAGCAGCCATCTCTCAGTAATAGGAACTTTTATTCCAATTATTGGTTTCTAATAAAGATTCTTCTTTGCTAGAAGAATTTCTCTGTTAAATTGCAGATGGCTAAAGAAAGGCCCAACAGTTTTCTCAGTGTTCTAGGCAGGATGACAATTCCAGAGCATTTCTCTGAGTGCAAGCTGTGAGCAGGTACCTGCTGTCTCTGCAGCCCACGCAGTTACAGCCTTGGGTGACTCCTTCGGGAACCACTAGAGGCTGCTCAATAAACACAGCCCCACCTTCGCCTCTTGAGGGTGGATGAGATCATGTGTACGACTGAAGGAACATTCACAGAGCACTTGCCTAAAACACAGCATGTTCTTCCTGGATGAGATAGTGGGGAGACACAGGAATATAAATCTGGGGAAAAATAATTTCCTGATTTCTGATTTTCATTTTATTTGCTGGTTGAAATTATTAACACTTGAAGACATGATCTTGCTAACCGATGTTATTTCTATTGCACAGAGGTCATTCTGCTTGATGAAACTGAGGGGTGGAAAAAAAGAAAAGTTGCACACCACGAAAAAGTTAGAACTCCAGCAAAAATAGCAAGGGATTTCATCCTTGTCCACCCTAACTAAAAACTGCTAGGGAAAAAAAGCTGTGTGTGTGTGTATGTGTATATGTATGTACTTCTGTAATTTACATTTTAAATATGTATGTACCAAGAAATGCATATTCATGTTGTTGAGGAAAGATTTTCTAACAAACCTGTTCTCTTGTTTCCATCATCTACTTGAGTTTCTTGTTTAGTTCTGATGAGAAAGAGAAACTTTCTGCTGACTGGAACTGCTGTCTTTTCAATAGCTCGACCAACACAATGCTTCCTTGTGATCTTTGGTAAGGTCATAGAGGGAATTTCTTTAAGTATCCTACTAAGCCCTGAACCCCTCAACTTCAAACATCATCTAGGATCTGCCCAGATAAGAACAAAAACAACAGATGACGTGAGTTCTGATAATCAGAAAGCACCACATCACAGAAATGAATTGCATGTACTGGAATTCTAGAGACAGATTCAAAGGAACAAGAGGTGAGAAAGTATCATATGCAAATGTGGGCTCTAGAATGACCTCCCAAAATGGAGCTCACCGAGTCCGGGCACTTCCATCACTAAATTTAGTATTGTGAAGGTGAAGGATCAGTAGTCAGAAGGTTACTTGTAGCTCAGTGCTGATTCATCTGAGGTGTTAAATGTTGCATTAGTCAAGCAACAACAATTGAGAAAGAAGCTGTTTCTCAGAGATTAAGAGGTGATGGGGAAGGCTCGATGGCCTGAGGCTGCTTTTGTTCTTAAAAGGTGGGGATGGGGAGGAAAAATGCTGCACGGTATTTATTCATGAACAAAGCTGGTTAACAAATGGGGACAGGGTGTTAATAAAATAACAATTCCAGCCATCAGATTGGAGTCTTTTCTTGAAAACCTGAAGCACTTCGTAGCTGACTAAAGTTATACTTTAAAAAAAGGACTGTTATAAAGGGTGTGTCTGTACATACTGCTGTAGATGCATGTGCAGAACTATCTGAAAAGAGCACTCAAGGAACATATGGTTGTGCATCTGATACATTGAAAAGATCTGCCCTTCATGCCATCAGGTTTTTATGATATTCTGGGAAACAATCACTGACATTCTTGTTCAAGATCAATTTCTGTCTCAGGCATTGATGGTATAAAAAGTTTAAGGACAGTGCTGTACTACTCTTTTTCCTCAGCTTTTTCCTTCTTCTGTGCTCTAGCTGTCACTCTCAAAAGATTTGAAAATGTAAAATTCTAATGACCCAGAAGCTGAAATAGTTGCTGTGGATATTTCAAAATACTTACAAGTAGCTATGAGTGCGTGACCCATTAACTGATGAAGAATTTGGCTGCTTAGTGTCACTTTATTGTTTTGTGTTCTTCTGTACCTGCATCTGAAGTACATTACTGTTCTGTATATAGATCAATATGGTCTGTATAAACTGACTAAAATGTAGGCCACAGCACTCCAGCCAAGGAATTTCCTTAAGGAAGTCTGTGATTACATTACTGTCACACTAAAGTATTTGTTTGAAGGACCCTGTAAGGGCAGGATATCAGGGTGATTCCTCTTCACAGCAGTACTTGTGAAAGCAGCTTATAGTTAAAATGGCATTTCTGGCCTCAGCCACCTGTCAAAAAGAAAAAAGTTGTGAAACTGTGACTTACTTTAGCTAAAGAATAGCTAGGGAATCAAGACTTCCAAAAATTCCCTGAAAAATTTGCTTGCCAAAACAAGTTCTAAACCCCCAGTTAAAAACACAAAATCAGCTTTTTACATTGTGTAAGTAATGAAAGGAAGGCTGCATTATGGCTTTGGCCAGTCTTATGGTTTGCTAAAAGGAGACTTTTTTCTCCCTCCTAGCTGTGGCCCCTCTGTTTATGTAGGCTCTGGCAGTAACAGAACTAAGTCAGCCTGGTTGGTGATCAAAACAGGTTTTACTGGTGAATTAACAAGTAGTTTTAGCTCAGCCAGAGTCTGACCACAACTACAGCAGGTACAAAGAGATGGGCTACATAAAGCTGGGAAAAAGAAGTGTGGGGAAACAACAAGGGCTTCCCACTTCTGGCAATGCCAAGCTGCTAAACCAGCTTAGCTGTAGTGTTTAACTTCAAAAGTTGTGTTCAGAAGCTTTACTTGAAAAGGCATGTGTCAAATTTCAGATTTTTCTGAACAGAGTTTAAGTTCAGAATTCAACTCAAATTTGCAGATGGTCGTGTGAGCCTGTTGTCTTTTAACTATTACAATTAACCATTAAAGTGTTAGGCTTAGGTATTATCTCAATATTTTTTAGAAATTTCCCTTGGTTCTATGATGCAATGAAACAAAACACAAAGCAACTTAAACACCCTCAGCCAGTTTTGCAGTCATCTTATCATGCCCACTTCTTAGTGGAAAGTGAAAAGTGGCAGAGGAGTGCATCAGTTCAGTAGGAATTTAGCAGTTTCATTAATGCTAGTCCAGCATTCTCTTAGCAATGCTGCTGAGATTATTGAACATGTTGTCACACATGACCTGTTGATCTGTAGTGGGTGTGGAAACATTTTCTTTACTCTGAGGCTGAATAGGTCTTTGCCAGGCCAGCTATTCAAACATACTTCTATGTTAGCTAGTTACAAGTCACACAAAATATGAAAAATTGTTAGCTTTAGGCCACATGAGAGCTGAATCTTGTTTTCCTTCTGGATCGTAGCTTGACTACATGATCTACATAATAGAAAATGTTCAAGCAGAGGATGCTCTGTTACTTAGCTGTGAGGGTTAAAAGTAATGATGTAAGTTACACTGAACAAATAAATAGACATTTGCCATTTAACATACAGGATGTAGTGTTTTTATTAACAGATACTGCTACTCCTGAATGTTCTTATGGACTGTAAATTTTCCTCTATTTTTGTTTTTTTGAGCTGTAGTTCATGTAAAACATTCAGATTTTTTCTTTTCTGCCAAATTAAAATATTCTTTTGTTTCATCTGCCTCATTGAGACAAACTGTACAGTGGTGCAGGAGTATGTTTGTCCTCTTGCCTTGGGTTTATTATGCAGTCACTGGCCAAGAATATTTTCAATGGAGACCTAGTTCTGGGTGGGCTATAAAGAAAAATGCCTGTTTAAAAAGGGAAAGGGAAATGGGAGGAATATCCAAGGGCTCTTTGAGGCTTTTGTCTATCAGCTCTATATTATGAAAGTCTTGTATCAGATTCCCACATGTCATTACTATACGTATATAAACATACATATTTTATACTTAAAATTGGATTAGTATATTAACCTGTGGTTTTCTTTGTAGTGCAAAAAAGTGTGAGACTTATTACTGTTTGAACATGCCTACTGTAAGTTTCAGATACATCTACTTGTTTCGATATTCCTCTCCAGGGTAAAATATACAAATTGGCCCAGAGAACACACAAATCTGGAGGAAAAGTCTAATCATTGGGTAAAATTTGACTGTCATCTTCCCAGGACATTAAGGAGAATTATGAGAATTAAGTTGAAGGAAGCAAAGAGAAAGAGGAGGCAAAAGATGTTGTGCAACTCTGAGCAGAGATTTCTTTTATAATACTTTGTGAAACAAACAAAAGCTGGAATCTCTTCACATGAAGTTCATCATATAAGATCAACTTTGCAAGTCTGAATGATGTTAGATCAGCTCAGTGATCCAACCATAAAAATAGTTGAGGTACGGCTTAATGTTACTTCTACTATTTCTTGAACAACATACAAATTAGGATTATTTTTTGAATGAGTACAGAGGAGAAAATTCAGTATGAGATGTTGATTCAGTTGATAACACCATTTGATTTGAAGGTAAGGCAGTAACTGCAGAGCACTGCTCTGGGACACAGTCTCACTCCCATCTTCTAGAGCATCTGATGTAAGAGGTTCATAGTTACATGGCTGAACAGAAATGCAGCTCTCTAGAGCATATTTGACTGCAGACCTGAGCAGTGTGTGGCCTTCCAGAGACTGAATGAAAGTTTTGTTCCATTAATGTAATTCAACCCTTTAGCAGTGGGCAAAGGACACAGTTTTGGAAAGCTCAAAATGAAAATTAAGACAAATACAACAAATGTCTTTAAAACCTGCAATCACTGCATAGCTTTCTGTGGTGGAATAAAATGCATCTAAATATTGCAAAGGGATAGGTTACTTTGAATATGACACTAGCAATGCATTCTTTATTCAGAATGGATCCAGAGTCCAGGAAGTATGATATGGCTAACTGATATAAAAAGTAATGACAATGAATCTTTTGCTTTAACTTTCCGCAGGTATTCACCCATTTCTGCTCATGACTGGTAAATGAATTTTTACAAGGCCCAAGAGAGTCTTTTATTTGCTGATTTCTATTGGGTCTGGTTAACAGGAAGCATTGTTGAACTTTAATGCAAGAAGTTAGCTCTGTAAGTTAGAATGCTGCCTTCACATCTGATACCTGTCATGTCCCAGTGAAACTTCTTGAGAAACTGTGCAAATACTAAGAAATACCAAATCTTTTTCAGGAATGCAGTTTGCATCACATTTGGAATTTTTGCATGCCCTAGGAAAAATTCAGTCATGATCCAGCTTTGGACTAAAGCCTGATGCTGGAGTTGGCTTGATATACACAGAATTGGTTTGTGTGCTCTTTATCAATAGCAGTATATCCTCATCCCTTTCCTTGTTGAGAAGATGTCTTCTGAATTATGGCTAAAATATAGTTTCATGCTATTGTCAAGTGGGAACAGATATCCTGAGTCCTGAATCCTCAGAAAGTCTTCTGCCTTTTGTTATATCAAGGATATCAAACTGAGGCACATGGACTACAGCAGTGCCCATGTGTCGCTGTGTGTGTACACAGAGGAAGGAGTAATGAGGAGGAAAAGAGAAGAGCTTATGCAGCCCTCCTGTGCAGTACTTGTTATTCATAACCAACATATGAAAAAATTGTATTGAGTCAAGCAGTTCAGAAGTAATCCTTGCTGTTCTGACATGAACTTAATTTTATTAGGTGTTTAAGGTGTAGCCTTATGGAGAGTATATGGCAACAGCATTATCCAGATGGAAAGCAATTATTAAGGGCTACACAATGAGCAAGAGTTGCATAGCTATAGTAAATTCAGAGTGAAGCTGCTTAAACATGAAGGCATTGTTGGGAGGGGTGGAGGAAAGGTATCATAAAGAATCACTTACGTGAAAGGAGCATGTTTCTCCTATGCAGTCATTCCTAAAAAAGGTCATATCTACTGCTGGTAGGAAAATGATAGAGTCACACTCAAATCAAATGTAAAATTAAATATAAATGACCTTATAGCAGACATAAATTTCACACTACTAAGGCAGTTTTTCTTTGAAGTATTGCTTCCTTTTGCTGGGGAGCAGAGGAAGACTGTAATAACTATGTTGTGAATAATGTGTGAAATATGTATTCAATTTATACTTGTAATACTATTGTGGGAAACCTGTGATCTCTACAGACATTTGATTATTCTGTGTTGCTATGTACTCAGCTAATGTTCTGCATTTTCAGATACTTGAGAGAAAGATAGAAAAATATGAACTAAAAGAAGATTAAAGAAGTCAGAATTGCTAATCAAGAACAGATGAAGTATATGCCTTTGGCCCAAACTTGAAAACTCTGAGGGAACAGAAAGGTGAGGAATGAAAATGAATATATTACAAAGGAGCTATGTATATGTACATGTATATATGCCTCCATATTTATCTGTAATGTGGGATCATGCATTTTGATGAGCTTGCTATCCAAATGTTAATGTTGCCTTGTTTGAAAGACATATTTTTACTTAGGAAATAAATTAGGAAACTGAACTTTAATATTTTGATTCTTTGATATTTGATGTTGAAACCATTGAAGCAGTTCAAGCAGTCTATGTCTTTATTCTCTGAAGGGCTAAAGAAACAAATAGATCCCTGAGCTCTGATTTTCCTTCATGTACAAACAATGGTTTTGAAATTACTGCCTTTTGTCTCAGACAAGGAGAGTAGATCAAATAAACTTCTCAGTGTTTCATGCCCATACTAATTTTTCTTGATACATTACAATATCTTAATACATGCATTTTCTTTTTTCGTATTAAAAATAAAGGTAGCAACTGTGGTTTAATGAGTTTAAGAGCATTCCAGTGCCCATCCTTTCCCTCAGTATTCCTAAACCATTGTACAAACCATTATGCCCAATGCCAAACCAAGTTCCCTGTTGAAATATGAAAATGACTTTTGTCATCTAGCCTTGATTATGTTGTGGAAGGGCACATGAAGACTGAAGAGAGCCCATGTTATATTAAATAGCAGTATTTGACAACGAATATTTGTTGCCCAAGAACCAGGAACTATAGGCCTGACTTGCAAACTGTTGTCTTAAATAATCCCTTTTCCTGAAAGGGACTTAACAGTTTTTGTCAGTTGTCATACATTATTTTTATTCAGCTGAGACTGTGTAATCCTGCCTGCTTAATCCCCATATTACTAGTCCCTTATCCTTTATGATTTTTTTCTAAGGAAGGGGTGTTTTCTACATGAGAAAAAAACAAGTCTTTCTGATGCAGCATATTGTCCATGCAACAATGAAGATGTTACTGTATGACTCTGAATAAGGATATATAGAGGTTTTGTAAATCCCTTTGAGCCTGGTCTTGAGTAAGGCAACTAATCCCAGTAAGAGGGTATTGCTTCATATGAAATCCTTGCAGAGCTATGGAATCCGTTCTTCCACACCAGCTGTCCAGGCTGTTTGCCTACTGGGGCTTTGGTTGCTACTATAGATAAACTGTGCAAACAAATGAAACCGGCCGTTACTTTACACCCACTAGTTTCGTTTCATTATCTGTATGCTCACAATCTCCTTCTCTGCCCCCCAATAATATATTTGGACTGTTATGGAGACTGCTGTTCCTCTTAAGCAATGAAGCTGCATCCTCAAATGCATTGTCTGTTCCCTGTAGTGCTTTTAGGCCTGTGCAACTAGTTCTAAGTCTTCAAGTGAGAATCCTTTCCCACTGCATTTGAGTCTACATCATCCTAATATGCACTTCAGATTTCATTCTCAGAAAAAAATAGCAATAAAGTAACTGATTATGAATTTTTAATTTTCCAATTTAATTGTTGCCTGTATTTTCCTCTGTACAGAAATCCTAAAGGAAACTTGCACTAAAATGCTGTTGATTTTCTGTCCTTAGAAATGCTGAGAATACAAAATACTTTCATGCCCATGAACCAGAGGATTCTGATTAAGTTCCCACAGAATACAATTACTCACACCTACTCCACCTCACTACTGTGCCAGTAACCATATCTTATTAATCATCCCTACTATCCACCCAAGCCTTAGAAGCTGCTATGATTTATAACATCAGGAAAACTGTAAGAAATGTTAAGTGGGAGTCTGAAGTCCCATTTGCAGTATGCAGTGACAATAAAACAAAAGATAGTTTTATACTCTGCATCAGAGGGAAGGATAAAGAGGGAAATCTATGAAACTGTAGGACTGATTCATCAGTAAGAAGGTTTCTAATATGAATGTTCTGTGTGTTTTAGGCATTTTTAGACAGCTTAATTTTCAGCAATGAATCCTGTTCTTAGATTTGTTTTATAGTACTGAATGTGTGTGTGTTTAAAAGTTTTTTCTTTAAGTAAACTATGTTAAAAGCCCCAAACAAACAGCAAACACAACTTCCTGAGATTGATGTAAATACTGAGCATCAACAGGACTGACAAATCCTTCTGTATAATAATTTAAATTACAGATGAAGCAGAAAAAGGAGGATGCAAGTAGTCTAGCAATTACACCACGGTGCTGCCTCAGAACACTGAGAGTGTTGTTTACATATATTATGAATAATGAACCCTTACCCTGTGTGCTGGAGCTACCAGTCAGCCTACAGCATCTGTACCAGCCTAGAGGGATTTCAGAGGAACCCACCAATTCATTTTCTTCTAGTCACAAAGCAGCCACCAATGGAAGATCTGGATTCAAACAGATGAAAGGGTAAGAAACATATTATCACCATCCCAAGCATCAAATTCTTCTGAAAAATAGATCTCATGGTAAACACCTCTCCAAGACCCTGTGCGAACTATTTAACAAGAGCACAAAGTCAGGTGGCTTTGCCAGCCAGGCAAGATCTTAAGATGTAGATGTTTATGTTTTTTAACCTCCAATTATCTCTCTGGAGTAGAGGAGAATGCTTTTAAGGCTGCACAGAGCAGGAAGTGCTAAGTATATTCATAAAGGTGTGGCTTAGCTCCCTAGCAATTCCTTGGCAACAGGGACTGCTAGCCTTAAGTAAAACAAATAGGCTTTGTGGAAATCAAAAGTTGAGAATGCAAGCTGTTCACATCTCTGATTAAAGCAGCCAATCTTTGATTGAAGGTGACGGGCTCCACCTTGTTCCCCTAAACCAAACAGATTCATAAGGTTTGGACAGATAAATCTTGTGCTTTTGATAACAGTGCAAAATATAAAACGTTTTTAAAGTCAGTTTTGTAAAATGTGTTGTGAGAAAAGGAGAAATTTACACATTAATTTATCAAAAACGTGATGTTTTATACATCCTCTGATAGGGATTCCTGCATAGATAGAATGTAATCCAGAGTTCTGAAGACACAGGAACATCTCACAATCTTACATCTTACGTCTATATAAAGTAGGTGTAAAATGCTGCCCATCGTGACTCGTGTGGCAATGACAGCTGGCCTGACTGCCCTGAGTGAGGCTGCAGGTGTTCAGCGGTACCTGGCCCTAGAAAAGCTTGATGTGCCCTAAAGCCATGGATTAATGAAGTACCCCCTTGTTTGCCCATTCCCATGAGTCACTGTCTTGTTTTTGCCAGGGTAACTGAACCGAGTGGGGGAATGACTCCACTTTACAGAACAGAGGAGCAGACCGGACCCCTCAGAGTCCCTCCTCGCACTAGAGCCTGGAAAGGAGTAGTTCAGAGTTGGTTGTGTCCTTGCTATCTGTTTCACCCAGAGCCAGAGCGTTATTGGTGCATTCGCCCAAGTCACTGCAGAGCCACTCCCATAATGTACCAGGTAACATCCTCTCATGTGCCCCAGGACTCTTTCTTTTCCTCACTACCATGTATTTCAGTGTAGAAAAGGCAAAATCTTAATGTATGTTAACTGTGTCATACCGGGATTGAAATAATTACTTGAGGAAAACAAGGAATGACTGAACACAAGGTGACATTTCCTGTCAAACAAGGGTGTGCCACATTAGCAGAGGGCTGTGGAAAGGAGGTGGGGTAGAACTGGCAGTTATGAAACAGCTCTGTCAGGGTATATTATCACAACTCCAGCTTGCTGGGAAGGGAATTGCAGCTGCTTGCATGTGCTTTGTTATTATCTGTGCTTATAAAGCAATTCTATAGCTGTTAAGTGATAAAAGGCACTGAATTGCATCATATGGCGCCTTAAACTTAAAATTTCTACTGTATGCCAAAAGGAATAATCTAGGTATACCTGTCTTCTCTGTCTGAATACATTTACTGACTGTGCAACATGTTTCCTTGAGAATATTTCTTCTCAGGAAACTGTATCACTCTCCTGTATCAGCTAGATGTATCTGTAAGGACACAGCTTCTATCTTACTTCCACAGTGTGTAAGATCCAGCATCAGTCCAAAGGAAGAAAGGTACTTGTTTAATCATGATCAGAGGTTAAAGTGACAAAAGCATTTGTTGAATAGAACAAGGAAATTTTTTGAGTGAGGATCTGATGACTCTACTGACATGACTGTAACTATATAATACATTTCAATGTGAATTAGAGTCTTCCATGAAAGCGATTGCATTTTGAGGTGCTGTAGAAAAAGATCAGATTATTTTGCAAAACCTATAGTTGCTTTATCAAGCTGTCAACAGTAGAGTAGAAAATAAACTCATCTAATCTTCCTAGAAATTGGCATTACTCCTGCTAGAGCCTAGTAGTCATGAGTCAGACAAGACTTTTTAAAGAATTTGTACTTTCAAGACAGGACAGTGAAAACAGAAATAAAAATAATTTTTAAAAATTTAAAAAAAAAAATAGAGGTCTGCTTCTTCTTTGTGTTGGATAGGACACAGGGTGTGTTTGAAATCCCCTTGTCAGATCCTAGATATGTAACAATTGATGGTAGAAGTGAAGTGGAGCAAAATAACCATAATCAAGATGAAAGATTAGTGAAAGATTAGGCAATCATTGAATGATAGGTCCTATCATGTCTATTTTGGATGCATATAATTTCATTCATCAATTTATTTTACAAAATGCTTCCATGAAATGTTTTTAGAGCCCAAGTATTTCTACAGGTGGTTAAGTTTTGCTTATGTTTTGGATTTATATTTTACTTCTGTTTATACTGTGGTGAGAAAATGAAGTGTATTAGCATATCTGTATGTGGAATAAGTTTAATTAAATTCTAATAAAGAAACTGGTTAAATATCAGAGCAGTTAAATGAAATGGGAATGAAATATTACAGGAACACACCTTCCTTTTTTATCAAGGTTTTCATGTCAGCTGACAGCTTGTGGTACAATCTGAATAAATAGACAGAGATAAGCAATTTCTGCCAAAATAATCTCATGAGAGAGACCAGTATCGACCAGTTTTCAGTAAAGCTTGAGAAGATGTAACCTGCATCAGTTCATCATTAATTGTGTAAACTTTGTTTTTCATTGAATAACTTGGAGTTCCAGTATACCATCCTTTGTATTTGATGATCAGTTCTTTCATCTGCTACATTGCAGCACTGATTATCAACTCTCAGCAAGTGAGAGCAGTGTGGAGCATGCAGATCTTCTGATGTAGATAATGGCCTTTATATTTCTTATGTTGTCTACTTGTTTTTTAGTGTTTACATGCAAAGGTGACTGGAAATGGATGACTGGAATCCAGTGTTCCAGATGGCTGTGGCCACTTCTCACTCTGAAACATCAGTAATTTTGTGGTTCAGTGAACTTCTGAGAATCTTTTAGCTGTACAGTGTGAATGCATTTATGTGTGGGAATATGACAGGCTGAATATCATTGATTCGTTGAAGGAGTGTTACAATAATTTTCTATAAGGGTAAAGCTCTACTGAATTTCCTGTCTTGCTACTGCTACAACTGGAAGTCTCTGGGCTGGTCTGTTGAATATAAAGTACAAAATGGCCCAAATTGAATGCTTTATGTAGACATTAGGTCATTCTCATTTACTATTATGAGGAGTAAAACTCTTGATCTTTTCCCAAGAGGATACAGCTTTATCCTGCTGAACCATAAATGTGTAATTTTAAATCTTATTGTTTATAAATTCAGAAGATGATTCTATTTAATTGCATGTAAATACTAATGAATAACAGAGACCATTTTGGCTTTTAGCTATTGCAGTGGATAGTGTTATCGATTTATGTTTTCACTCCTTTCACTAGGGTAATAGTGACGGTAGCAAGAATGTTGGTAATGGAATTTCTTTATAGCTTATGTAACAAATAACTCACTATATTAACTTTATCATTAAAAAGCAAATTTTTTACTGTTGGATATCCTGCCACACTGACAGATGTGTAAACTGCTACATCCTTTCAATGAGCAAAGAGAGAATGGGTTAGTATATAGAGGTGTTTTGATCTAAGACTGAACATCAGTCTTGCTTAAAAACCTGCCACAAAAAGGATATTTTCCTTTGAATTTTCTTTCTCACATTATACCATAACTCACATTTGTAAAAAAACTAAACAATTGCAACAAAAATTTATTTAGGCTGGTTGTAAAGGCAATAAAGCTTCGCACAAAGTCAATTTTGAATCACAGGTAAGGTAGATTGAAAGGGTAAGGAAGTACTTGCATATTCATCTCATTAGGTAACAGGAACTGTATCACATGGCTTGTCTAACCACATCTTAAAGATCCTGTCTCAACTAGTTGCAGTGAATTATTTAAAAATTTAACAGTGAGATCAGATTGGCGACCTTGAGAAAGTTTCTCATCAGCAATGCAGTGCAGCACTGGAATGGGTCATCCATGGAGGTTTCCAAGTCAGAGCTGGACTGTGACAAAATACTGGCTGGTTCAATGTAGTGCTGGCAGTAAGCCAGCATTGGACAAGAGGATTTGCAGAGGTCCCTGTCAGCAATCATTTCAGTGATTCTAAATCCAGAAAACTGTTCAGTAAATTATTTGATAGACAGCATTATTTCCAATTAAAAAAAAAAAAGGAAATTCAGTTTATTATAAACTGTTAACTTTGATGTAAGTCTATAATAATATTTATTAAAGACATTACTATGCATACACATTTGATCTGTCCACAAGTTTGGTGGAAAAGTAAATGTTTAGCTTGTTGAAAACCTGGTAAATGCAATCTGGAGAAACTTGGCTAAACAGCTCACACCAATACTTCAAGGGGAACTGAGCATGTATAAAACCTTTGTAGTATTAAACCACTGCATTGATCATTATCCCATAAAGAAGAGAAGCTATGTAAAATAATAGAGGATGTAATTTAATTTTTATTTACGTTGTCTAGTCACCAGTTTCATGTTTTAACTTACCTTTAAGTCAATAGAAATAAATTCCAACTGATACAGGATTCTAAGTGAATGCATCCAGTGTGGCTTGATGGTGCTCGTATCTGCAGGGTAACAATCCATCAGAACCACAGTTCTGAAGCTCTTCTGCAGATTGCTGAGCTTTTGTGGATATCTCAATGGAAATTATTTCAAGGCTTCTACAGTGCATTGTAATCGTGGCACACCTACCTGGCAGACCAAAAAATCAGATCTCTCCAAACATCTGGACAGTAATCAAAGAACACTGCTAAGCACTTGTTCCCATGCCTTTTCCCACTCATTTGCTGTTAAAGAAAGGATGCCAGAAAATTCTTTACATATGGGTTTCAGGAGTTACAGTAAGCTCCTCCTTCAGCAAATATTGCTGCAGTATCTTGTGAACCAATCGAGAAGCCAAGGACTGAATGGGTCTGAAATCTAAATGTCTTCTCACATTTGCTTACACATCACTTCCAGATCTTTTACTTCCAGTGCCAGTTCAGTTTGGAGATGCTGAGGCATGCAGAGAATTTACTACTATTCCTATTGTGCAGAGAAACACCAAGGCTCCATATTTATTGAATTTAATATCTCTGTTTCTCAAAATAATAGAAAAAAAATAGCTAGAAGAGACCTCTGGACATCTTTTGGTGCACATCCTTGCCCTGCCATTGTCGCCAATTTTGAAATAAGACCCAACTTCAAAGTTAATTCACTTTTTTCAGGGTATTTCAAACCATTTTACAGGGTTAAATATCATCATCATTTTCCTCCTTGTAAGTGATGAGTAAGATATTCATGAGGACAAATAACTTCTCAATATCATACTAGTTTGGAACAAAAGATCAACTTTCATGTTCCCAGAAAGGTTACTGAGATATTTCTGTAGATCTAAATCCACCCAGGATATTACTCTAGATCTCCTGTCTCAAAGTTTTATCCTTTTATTAGGCTTTAAGAAAATGACTTCAGTTATCAGGACATTCAGTTCATAGGAATTTTTAATAATGTAGTAAAAGAGATGGTTTCTTTTCTCCCTTCCCTTCCCTTCCCTTCCCTTCCCTTCCCTTCCCTTCCCTTCCCTTCCCTGTACAGTAAGAATGAAAATGCCCCTAAAGATTTATCTAATGCAAGCACAATGGTTTTAATTAATCTCTTCAGTGTTTTCATGTGCTCTAACTGTAAAACTGATCTATTTCACAGTTTTAATTGCTTGATTAATAAGAAACAGAATAATCTCAGTACTGAGCTAGCATAACAATGAATGTCCATCTTTAAAAGTTTTCTTCTCCACCCAGTTACATTTATGAGACATTATCCTCGTATGGAGCCTACAAAGAAGTACCTCTATAAATATGCCTGCCAGGATTAAAGCTAAAGGTGAGCAATAACTCCTTATTTCAGAAAGATCTTGGTTACAAATTAACTTTTTTATGTTCAGCGTACAAGTGCTTGTCCCATATGTTTTTCAGGAACTGGATCCTGTTGCTGTTCTGTTGTGACATACAATGTCATTCCTTTAGATTTTTTAGATCAATAAATTGCTAGTGTATTTCAGGGCAGAGGATGGGAGGGTTGTGGATAGAAGATGAATGAAAAGCCAGTTGCATAATCTGATAACTTTGAAATGTGTGATATTGCAGGAAGGCCAACATTTATTTAAAGTATTTTTTAAAACATTTTAGAATAGGTTTTAATTTCATTTAGCTAGAATGGTTCAGAAAAATTAGTAACAGTAGAGTTATATGAGTCAAGATAGTCTAAAAGTAGAAACCAGATGGGCTTTCTGTGAAGAGAAGCTACATTTTATGAGATGAGCTTATATAACTGTAAAAAACAGAAGCTTTTGAGTTCAGCAGTCTTTGATACCATGTGTAGATTTCAAATAAATTTTCAAGGGCCTTTGACATTGATTTGAGGAGGACTTCTTTTGTCTGACATGTTGCTCTGAGTGAATTACAGTCCTTTTTCTTTCACATTAGATCCTGAAGACAAGTACAGATGTATTGGCATTCTCTGAGCCAGTTCACTGCAGCCTGTGAGCATATTTTCAGGATTGCTTCTCAGGAAGCTGCATGAGTTGCAGAGACAACAGCTGAGAGGTGTCCAGCTGTCCTGTGATGTTCAGTGAGATGCACCTGTGCAAGGTTTCCTGCATGGCCTCTGTCATGTAAATACTTGTAACACATGAATTCTAAGATACTTCACATTGGAAAGCATCCTTGAACTGTACTGTATTTTCACTGAAATCAATGGAATTAGTCTTGCTGGTGGTGTTACTATGGGAAGTCAGTTTGCCAGAAGGAGGTCCACAATAACTGCTATAATTAGTCAATTATAAAATTGGAATGTTAAAAGAAGATGAGAAAATGTGATTTAATAATTTAAGCCGTCAGATATTTACAGTTAAATGCCCAGCTCTGCATTTTCCCAGAATAGACATCAGTAGCCAATACCAGCACCAATTTTCATTCAGTAAAAACTTTATTTCAACACAACACTAATATTGAAGTATAAAGTGAAGGCTTAATTAAACAAAAGGAAAATTTTAATTTTTAAAATTTTAAAAGAAAAATTAGTCTAACTTGCAGCATTTGGCCTTTGAAAAACACTAGTAACTCATCAGTGGTGGCAGTAGGATAAATAACTTTCGAAAGAGTTTAGAAGCCTTTTGATCTTTTTTTCTGCTTTAAAATCAATCTGATTTTTACATTATCTCTGAAAATTTTCTCAGTCTCTGATGTTACAAATATTGCTGCTACTGTTGAGCTGGAGTGTTTTCGCAGCAGCTAAACTAGGTGGTGGTTTCCCATTGTAGCCTCCCCAGTGAAACAGGAGAGAGGAGTGGGGAAAAGCTGCCCATCTTGGACTGCAGTTAAAGCCCAGGAGACAGTTCCTCATTGAGCAGCTGTAGGGTAGAAAATGCAGGTCTTTACACTGTGTTTTTGTAAAGTTCCTAGATTCATCATTCTCAAAACAAACAAATAAATTGTTTTACTCAGACCCATCTTTACAAAATATATGAAGGATAGGGCCTAAGCTGCAAAGTGCTCTCTGCCTGTAACGTCCCTTAAAAATCCCTGTGGAATACTACACTTTCATTACACATTAACATTGGCGTCGGTAGCTGGAAACACACACAGGAACGTGCACTAAAGGCAATTACTTAGAAGCAGGTAAAGACTTTTCTTTCGTGGAATTCAATGCTAAGTCATAAATTGTGTTTTAGCAACGGTACTCGTACATTGTTGAGATTCCCCCGAAACGGGCGCGGGTCTGAGCGCACACAGCCCCGCATGCCGGGCGGGATCCTGCTGAACTGAAAGCAGGTAGAGGCACTTCCTGCAGGCAGAATTAAAGAGAGAAAGGGAGTTTACCTCTGCTCTCCTTCAAAAACCAATCAGGCCAGATCAGCCAGGCGTTGATTCTCCCTCCGTCCCTCCTACACCTTTTCCAGAGGCCCAATGGCCTTGTCCCTTTGGGAGATTGACTAGAGTCACATGAGCTGCACCAAGGGCAGGTAACTCAGGAGAGGGGAAGGGGAAGAGAAAAAAAAATAGAGAGAGAAAAAAAAAAAAGCCCAAGCCCAGACTGAGCTTCTGCCATGATGTCAGAGGGAAAGAAACCCACAGCTTGCTAATTTCACCTCCCAATCGGCCCCGGGAAGGAGATCACCGGGAACAGGTAGAGATGGGAGCTTTCTTTCTCCATGTTTTTTTTCCTCAAACACCCAACTTCCTAAATAGCTCTTTCTCTTCTCTTCTCTTTATATTGTGACTCCTCCTTCGCTCCTTTTCCCTTTGATTACTTGGAGGTAGGGGGTGAGCCTTGTGGGATTTTTTGGTTTAATTTTTTTTCTTGTTTGTTACTATGTCTTTCTCTTGCATTTTTTTTCCTCTCTCTCTTTTTTTTGACCTCTGCTTTTGATTGTAGTTGCTTCCCCCTGTGGTCATGACGGCTTCGCACAGTGACTCTTTGGTGGTGTTGTTTGGGGCAACAGCTGGTGCATATGGGGCTAAACTGGGTTCGGATGAGAGGGAACTAATTCTCTTGGTGTGGCAAGTTGTGGATCTACACAGCAAGAAGGTATGGCTTCGATATCCGGGGCGAGGGCGCGTTCCCCGGCGCGGGGCGAGCGGGCTGTCCCGGCCACTCGCCGCCTGCCCGGAGCCGTTTGTTCATTTCACAAATGACCGAGGGAGGGGAGGGCGCGGGGCCCGTGCCCGGGGCTCATTCCCTGCCCGGGGCGCTGCCTCGGGAAGGTCCTTTTTGTTCCGTCTTGAGGGAAGAAGTAACTTTAAAAGAAACTTGGCCGCTTCCACACCCCACTGCCCCGTCCGCCTTAAATCATGT
Source organism: Rhabdornis inornatus (assembly GCA_013397075.1). NCBI lineage: Eukaryota > Metazoa > Chordata > Aves > Passeriformes > Rhabdornithidae > Rhabdornis > Rhabdornis inornatus. Next base: position 2,239,745 of record VWZS01007473.1, on the reverse strand, counting down.
GCAGCTTCGAGGATGTCTATGGACTTTTGAAGCTTTAAAACAAAAAGCTGCCCTGGGTGGCTCCGAGCGTGCTCGCTTCCCTGGAAGCCGGCTCACGGTCACCGTTGGACTCTTTGGGCCTGATTTTTGTTTGTTTAACCAATGTTTGGATAACCTTTAAAAGAATATTGACTTCTTTTAATTTTTAGGCCAACCTAAAAGTCATCTCTAATATTTTTCCTCTGCAAAAGCCTTATCATAAATAACCCCCTAGAGATGAAGGGCTTTGATAAAACAAACAGGACTATCAATTTCATTAGTGGATTCATGAAACTGCCTTAATATTAAGTGATCTTCCCTTTGCGCTTAACAACTCCCGCGAAAGTCGGTGCTAACTGCAAAAGGCCTCCCATGAAAATGGGCTCGGATGCTCAGAAGCAGAAAGCGTGGCTCTCCGGGGTGGGAGGGAGAGAGAGAAACCGCGGCCAAAGGTTTCGATTTGTGAAATAGACAAATGCGTTTTCTCCTGGCATTTATCGGGAGGTGATACTGCACCTTTCTGATTTTTCTGCAGTCTCAACACATTGCCATAAAGAGCTAATTCGATTGTTCCTCACTTTTGTCCGTAATTTCTTGAATGTTTTTAGGTAGGGACACTACACAAATCCCTGGTGAAAGCAGACAACTTGGACTTAAGTGACCAGTGTCGCGAAATCAGTGGCTTAACAGCAGAGGGACTGGGCAAAGCTGAACCACTGGACCGGGTTCTTCAACAGGTGAGGTGCTGCTTTCTAGAGCAGGGGCTCTTCAGGGTGAAGCCTGTGAACGAGATTCAATGGATTTGAAAAACGAAACAGACTTTAGTTTTGCCTTTCACTTTGAAATCACTAGCAAGTTTTCATGCTTGTTTTTAAACAAACCCAAAAGAAGACCTGAACCATCTGAAATGGGAGCTCCATAATTCTGAAACAGTTATGTATGATACCAGAGTATTTAAGCTGATGCTATAAGTACTTGGAAGATCTGATTTCTGGTTGTTTTGATGGGTCTACTTTTATTCCAAGTTTCTCTTAAGTCTTAAAACAGTAGGCCAGTAAGAGCACTGCTTAACAAAGCAGTGCTAATCAAACTTTCAGACTTCACACGGTACATTCTAATCTAGAGGTTTACTGCTCTAATTGGTATAAAAAAAATTTTCCTCATTTGTTATTCTTAAAATCAGCTGAAATCGTCAAAACCTTTCATGAAACATCAGACATGCTTGTTGAGTATTACTCTTTTCCAGATGAGCCTAATGAGTGGATTATAAAGTTATTTGGTTTGATTTTTTTCTGATTTCTGTAGTTTAACTATTTGGCTCATTTACTTTCACACTGAGACAGTAAATCTAAAATTTGTATGATACTTACAGCTCAAGAGGACTTAAGTTACTTCAAAAAATTTAGTGCAAATAGTGTATACATGATGCAGTTCCGAAAAGTTTGCTTTCTTTGACTGTTGTTTCTAAGCACAAAATGTGCTTGAATGGAAAAATACAATAGTGCATTTTTGTGTAACATATAAACCTGGCTTTCCACACCTTGTCTGAATCATTCGTAGGTGTGTTTCAGCAAGAAACTTGCTTAGGCAGTAGAACAGGTTCATGTTGCTGTAACTTCTGGTGACACAGATAACTTGGCAAACTTGCTCCTAACCCTCTTTGATACTGCATGGTTCACACTACATTTTGGGGTGTCTTTGAACACATAATTTCTATATGGCTTAAAACCTGCCAGCGTTGACTGCAGTGGCATTTGTTCTACTTGCGTTTGTTTTGCTGGACCAAGAGGTGATTTTCTTTCTTTCTTTTTTTTTTTTTTTTTAAAGCTCCATAATAACCCCTGAGAAAATGTGCAGCTGCAGGTTTGATCTTGTCCCAGATCTTGCACTAAAGACATCTGGAACAGCTTAGCCTAGTACACTCTGTTTACCTTTATAACAGACACACTTTAATTATACTCAATACTTTATGAGAGATTGTATCTTATTGCTGTAAATTGCACTGTAGGTGGGTCTGCTTTAGCAAATAAAAGGAAATACTACCTTTGTGTGTAGGTGGGTAGAGACTCTTGAAAAACATTTTTTTTCCTTTTTGTTTGCATATCTATGCAACTAAATAATGATTTTGCTGTTAATTGTTGGATTCCAGTTGTGATGTGGCCAGTTCCATCATAAGTCTTCTGGAACACACCTTGCTTAAACTCTTCTCCCTTCCCCTCTGTGTCCTGACTCCTGTGGGAATTAGGAGAAAATTAATTCAACTTCCGACTTGGTGTCAAAAAGCAAAACTCCATATTCTTTAATAGTAGATCCTTTTCTGCATTTTTGAAGACAAGTCCATGAGATATTTTAATTGCATCATGTATTTTAAGGATGAGTCAGCTGACAACACATACAGGTTTTTTTTCTTTCTCAGTTAAGCGTTTTGATTAGCAAAAGCAACAGGTAGTTGAAGTGGTTATTTTAAAAGGAGGAGGAAAAGGAAGTAGACTTGTACCTTGATTTGAGATAATGTTGTAGAGTATGTGAAATTAGCTTTCCACACCCTGCCAGGATTGTGGTGGAAAATTGATGATGCAGCTAAAAATTGCTCACCTTAGCACATAATCACGTAAATGAAAGTTTTGGTGCCTGCTTCTGGTTTTTTGCCTTGGGTTCCCAGTCGCTACACATAGAGAGAAGTGAGAATCACTGAACACAAATCCATTGTAACTTTTATCCATGCTTCAGAGGCTTCTTTCAACTTCAAACATTCTGTGGTTCTGAATCAGTGATTTCTAGCTGGTAAAGAGTAGATCAGCTTCTGTGGGTCTGGAGTTATTCCCTTGACCACAGAAAGTCTCCTCTTATTGCTGTGTAGTTCACTTTCCAGCAATGATGGGGTCTACCAAAGGCCTGTAATCAGTGGTCAAGTCTTTACTCTGCTTTAACCAGGCACTTCATCAAATGATGCATCATTTCAATTTTACTTTATATTCTTAAAATGTTACATCTTGCACGGCTTACTATTTGAGTTTCTTAAGAAATACTTTGAAATATGGCTGCTTATCAATAAGTTTTGGTTGCTGTAATTTTACAAGGTAAGGTTCTGAAACACAGTGCCCTCAAATAGCCAAGCTGTTTGCTGCAAGGTTTTAAACACTTACTTGTCCAGGGTAACAAACATTTGATTCCATAGGTACTACTGCAGTTTTGGGATCCATCTGTATTTTCTCATAGGTGATGTGCAATTTTGTGATAGCTGTTCTTTTTGGGAGTGGAGTATGTACAAATATCAGGGAAATAGTTACCTGAAGTCATAAAATGTATGCCCTTTGGGAGTACCTTGATTGATGTATTTAGTTCCAAATGGCATTACTAACTTACCTCTGATGTGAGACCAGTAATGGTGAACTCACAGCTGCTGAGATGTTGCAGAATGCTATTGAGTAGAGAACTGTGAGGATTTTTATTTAACAAAGTAAGTAAGAGATCTCTTGTTCAAGTGTGTATTTGGAACTGTTTTGAGCCTGTGATCTAAGCCTCTAAACATGCATCAGCTACACTCCTTACCAAGGGGAATAGTTTTCTTCCGGGATGATTGGGGCATTCTTGCCAGGTTTCATTGTTCAGATCCTCAAGTCACAGGACTGGCTTATTTAGCATGTTATTTATATTTTTCTAGTTAACTGCTGTAGCTTTATAGTTTCCCACTTTGCAAGCTTTTAAGGGAGAGCAATTATTCTCAGGTTGCTCTCTGAAACCTTGCAGGAATGGAACCTTGCTTTTAAAGAGCAAAACCAAAATGAACTTTGCCTTTCTCTAAGCCCCATTACTCTGTCATCAAAAAGCTGACATCCTCATGTGCTTCTCTGATTGTTGCCACAGGGGTTCTAAGTTAAAGATCCCATATGAAGTTGAAAGTGTTGTGGATTTCTTAATCCCTCCCATACAGAAAACCTGGCTGAATCAGCATGACTTGCCTTAAGACATGTTACTTTCCTTTTGCAAGGCAATATTTGCATGTCTTCCTGACAAAGGATAAGTCTAAGAAGAGCTAATAATTTTGGAGAACTGTCTGCAGTATTTAACTGTAATTACCATCTTTGAACGATATACATAAAAAGGGAGACATTCTCATGTGAGACCTGGCTTTGCTTTTGGACCTACTGAAAGCATTCAATCTTAATCTATGGATTAACATTTAAAAATTAAAAATTTGTTTAAAAGGCTCTCCTAGTCTTGCTGATTGAATATATTGAATCAAATCCATCAGTGACTATTTTGATTCATGTTCTTAAATAGAAAGAAAGCTGAGCTTTCCCCCTGCACACTCCCCTAAATTATGCTGTACTTGAAAATACTGAGTGGTTGCCACTTTATCAGCTGATAGCAAATTGCCACTTCCCTCAAGCATGTTTGGATGCCTATTGATCATCCAGCTGAGCTGCAGGTGCAATTTATTTTCAGGAAATTCAGCAAGAAACAAGCTGGCTAAATGAGCATTTGGAAACAAATGGGATGGGGGGAGAGGTGGAAGAAATCATGAATTCCTCTAACCTGATAAACCGGTTATAACCCTTTTTTTAAGAGAAACTTGTTCTACAGCTTCTTCACAACATGCTAGCAGAAAGTTTTCTTGGCTCCTTTGCCAGCTGTCACACCTTCATTTTGAATAAATGAGTTTTTGAATGTATTTTTAACACACCTCTCAGTCTTCAAACTGCAGGAAAAATCCGAAAATGCAGGGTGACTTTTTTTTTTTTTTTTCAGTCTTATGGTTGGTCTTCCAACTTCAGATTATTTGGTGACTGCATCATGTCAATAAAACTTCTAACAGAGTTTGGAGTATTTCCTGGTCTGAGTTCTGGTGGTTTGGAGCAGGTGTTTGGCAAACCTTTGGCAAGTGTCACTAGACAGGCTGTTCTTTCCACAACAAATACTGAGGGTGTTGTTTCACAAGATTTGGCTTCAGCAGTGAAGCCAGCTTCTCTCCTGCCCTTACGCCACACTTTGCCATCTTTTTGTTGTGTCAGTAAAACCCTTTGTGAAGCTCTGCTGTAAACAGGATCACTGAAATGAGCAAGTGGGGTGGGAACTTTAAACTGCTTTGCTGTCCAAGCTCACGTCCTGTGAACTACACCCTCTGGTTGTGTTTTCATGATCCAACATGTTTGATGGCGATACCAGCTTAAGCTATTTCTGCCCCTGCACTGTGTGCTAAAGCTCATGTTGTATGAACAATTCAGTGGCACCTTTCACTTAGGCAGGTGCCCTCCCTCACCTGCATGCTGCCAGCATAGAAGTCTTTGCAAAGTGAACTGGAGCAGGGCACTGCTCTGAGCTGAAGGCAGTTCTGGTTTGAAGTGGTTCTGTTCTGTCTGATGCACATGTGGCAGATCAGGAAGTTTTCCCGAGGGCAGCTGTAGCACTAAGGTGTGGGTGAAAGGAGGGTACCACTTTAAGACAGGTAGGGCTCTGAGCAATTTATGTGAAACTGTGGCATTGGTTTGGCATCAGCAGTGAGTGATGAGGATTTCCTGATAGACGCAAGGTTGTCAGGGCAGATAGGTGATAGATTCCTGCTCTTTCAAGAGGGCTGGGTGTCCTGTGTGCAGGTAGCCCTATGTAGAGTTTTCACATTTATTAACATCCAATAGCTCCCTATTTTCATTGATAAATGTAGATGAGGATTGGTTAAATTATGTTGCATATTTATTATTGGAATATCATCAGTATTTACTGTGGGGAATTAAGGATGTGCTAATGCTTCCTGTAGCAGTGTGGATTTTTTTTTTTTTAGCTATGGCTAACTCTTTTTTCAGAATCTAAGTTGCAATTCTGTTGTTGATGGCATAGATAAACTATTTTTCCCTTCACAAATCCCCAGTGCTACCCAGCTCTGTAGCTTCTTACATTATTATTGAAACACTCAAATCTGTTTCCTCAAAAAGCCCAGAAAAGACTTGATAGCATAATCAGTTCCTCTGTTATGTATATGAAATATATATGTACACAGAAATATACATATATAGATGATGTGAATCCATTTGTTATTGGCAGCACTTATGTTCTGTTAGGTCGTGTGGAAAAGCAGTGACCTTACCTTCTCCAAAGGCTGCAATACTTTAATCTGAATTCCTCAAGTATTCCCTGTAGGAAATAGAAAGGTTCCCTTGCTTTGTTCCTGTATTTAGGTACATTTCACTTCAGAACGAGCAGAGAATTAGATAAAGGAGTTTGTCTAAAGCTGTATATTCTTTTCCTTATAGGCATAAAAGTGTGCTACCCTTGGCAAGCTGGGCTATCTTCTCTTAAAACTAGAAGTGCCAATATTAATAAGAGAACAATTTGGCCCAGTGGTTTGAGGATGAGTATTAGCAGATGTTTCTATGATAGCAGATGTTGCTACTGTTTCTGGTGAAGTTGAAAAATAACAATTAATTTCCAAGTCTGGGGTTAGCATATATGGACAAATAAACTTTACTATGACCTTCCAGAATGGCATGAGGTGCCTGTCTTCACAGGGAGTGACATTGTGCCGTGTTTGAAAACTGTGTCACTAATACATTTGGATGTTTCCACATCTATAATATTATGTCTGGATACTTGAATTTCTCTTGAAATTGTTCTTGCAGGGTTTTTTTAAAGTCATTGAAAGACCGCAAAATAGCAGGTAGAAGCCTTTCAATACAAAGATTGCTGGATTGCATGATCCTCAGAGACTTTGAACTTTCCTCTAACTTGTTCTAAGTAGCTACTGAAAAAATCACTGGAAATGTGTTAATGAATTATTGTCAGGGTTTTCAAAAGTGGCTGAGGAATAAATGAAGCATAAAGGATTTTAACGTAGATGTGGCATTTAGCAGCATGGTCTAGTGGTCAATTTGGCACTGTTAGGTTGATGGTAGGACCCAATGATCTTGAAGATCCATTCCAACCTAAATGTTTCTATGATTTTTATTCTACTATTTTGACAGTAATTATGTGTGCACTGCTTCTATCGGTTCTTGCTGTTAACATGGAAGCAGCTTAGAAAACTGTGTGGATACTCTGCATCGTCTGCAATCTTGTGCTGTTTCTCTCTTCCTCTGGTAGCATTTTGAAACGGTTGCACACTTCCTCAACCTGTATGTTGGTTTACTTGATTTTTTTCCCCTTTTTTCATAAACCAACACTCTTAAGTTATGTATGAAGTCTTGGGTAGATGAGTGATGCTAAAAAAGGGCAATGTCTCTGTCAATCTGCTGCAGCATTCTTTGCTGAGCAGTTGGGTTTCAGACTGATGCACAGATGCTAGAATTGATACTGCTAGCAAAGCAATGTTGTGGCCAGAGCAAAAAATGGTAATTAAAGATTAATTTTTAGCAACATAATGTTAGCCCTGTCTCATTTTATAATTACTGTGGTTAAAAGTGGAAATTTTATGTCTCTTAATTAGAAACATAAGCAGTAAATCTCCCTAATGTTCGTGTCTTTGCAATCTATCTGCTCTGGAAAAGCTTTTTTCTTTCTTGCAGAGATGTCATGCTGTTTTCTGTTAGCTACAGTCTTATTCCGATAAAAGGGGGGAAATATTGATGCTCTGAAAGACACCTTGACATGTGTTCTAAGAAAGTCTTGAATCAGAAGTCACGTTTGTTCTACAAATCATGTTTCAGTGCTTTGCTCTGATAAATCTGTGATGTTCTTTAAACTGTTCACAACTTGCTCCAGTGTACTTCTATATAATAGCCTCTGTTCTTGCTTTGTTCACAAACACCTTCTTTGCTTATTTGTTCCTCATTCATTAAATCCACATGCTGTGAAGGTAGATTTGAATTATGGGATAAATATTAAGCAAAAAAGATTCGGAAGGGAAATTCAGATGATCACCCCTTTTGATGAGCGACAAGACAAAACAGTTAAAACTGACTCTCCCATTTCCCCCCAGACTTCAGTTTCAAAATATTTTAGTTTCTCTTTCCTCCTGCTGCCTTTCTTTGTAGAGCTGCCGTGGGCAGAATGTGGCAAAAAAGACTGAGAAATTGATATTTTGTTAACACTAAAATATTGGTTCGAAACTTAAGGTTAAGAAACAGTTGTATTCCTTTTTGCAAAAACTCGGCTCATGGAACCTGTTAGCTTAAAATAAAAGATTCTGCTACTAGAGCTCTAGAACAGTCTCTGAATTGTGTTACCATTCTTATTGAAGTCAAATCAGAACTTAATTAGCGGGGTTTCCATTCTGTGGCTTTTATTCTAGAGAAATGTAAGTATATGCTTTAACATCACAATGAGCTGTGTCAACATTGGCAGTGTATGAAATTAATTCTGCTGTAGCTTCTGTAAAGATGTTTACCCTCCTGATAAGTGAGTCTGTTGCAGTGAATTGCACTAAGAAGAAAGTAGAACTATAGTAATGCAACTTGAAAAATAAAAGTGAAAAAACCCCTATTGAAGTTTTGCTGTGTAACTAGTTTTGCTGTGTAACACCAATCCTCTTGAATCAAATACCATCGGGTTGGAGGGAGATTGTGAGAGATACATAGTTGGAAATACACAGTTGTCACAGGAATATGACTGTGAAAGAGTTTTGTGGTTTGCTTGATTGATAACTTGAGTGTCTCAGTGTTATTTATTACAAAAGAATTAAACTTACACAGGATGGACTTCAGCTTACTGTAAAGCATGTGAAATAGGACCTTGTAAAAATGAAGTACAGTAGAAAACTGCTGTTCTTGTGGTTATGCATAAAGCAACAAAAGAAAGTATAAATCAACACCCTTTCTCTGTAAGTGACAGATGCTAAGATTTGATCACAAGAAGCTGTGACTTGCTTCACATTCAGACAAACTCATGTCAAGTCTTTTCAGCCACAAGGAACTTGCTTTGGAAACACTAAGTTACCTGAAAGGCAGGATGTTCTGTAAGAGGAAGCAACGTCCAAATAGCGTAACCATTACTGTCCTTGTTCTGTGTTGGGCAGGTCTGAATCCCTTGGGAGGCCAAGTGTAAATTTTGATCTTACTCAGTTGTGAACTGCTAAAATCATCTCTCTAACAATTTCTTACTCTTATTTTTCATTATGAGTTATAACCAATTCTTGATGCTTCCCTAATCTGTGACTTGAAAGATTGAAAGGTTGAAGGCAAACTGATTTAGGGATCTAATTCTGCTTGTCCTTTATGTATTTGTGAAAGCATGTTTGTACAAGAAAAGGAACACTCCCCCATTTACGAAACAAAGCAGAGTCAATTTTAGAAAGTTTGAGTTTCTTTTGCTGATATTTGTAAGGGCTTGATCAACAATCACTTGGATTCCTATATAAGCAAAGATACTTCATAGATCTCAAGACTGTTATTCAGGAGAGTCCATGCTTATGATATACTTACAGTGAGTTTAATGGAGAGGCAGGAGTATGAGAAAATCGTGCAGGAAACTGGGTTGTGGATGATAAATGTCTCTTCGTTCTTTTGGTGTTGCCTCATCTTTTTACTTTCCCTGAATATTACTACAAAAACAACTTGAGAAACAACCTACTAGAAAAAAATGCTTTAATTTTGCAGGCATTGGCTATTCTCCTACAACTGGTTAAGCTTGCACTACAAACAATGAGGTAGTGTTGAGTAAATAGAGCAGTACCAAGCATTACAGTCAATAGAGCCAGTGCTAAAGATCACATTGCTAACGAAAGTTTGTCCTTGAAACAAAGGTGAGTGAGAGTGGGGGAGGTATAGAACACTGAGAGAGAGCTTGTGCTTATATCAAGACTTTGGGAAATGTTGCAGTCGTGGCATTAATTAGAACTTAGAGTTTGGAAAGTATGTTCAACCTTGTCTTTCAGGCAGTAATTACTTGCTCTGTGAGTTGAACTGATAGCAGCCTGTGAGGAGTGGGAGGCACCATTGTAAACCTGCTTGAAATGTAGGTAAAAGGTTGACAGAGAAGGGATTTTTTTTTATTAATAATATTCAGAATTTTCTTTTTGCTTAAAATCATACTTTTGAATAATCTGTGCTAACAGATGATAAAGTATTTTGCAAGATATGCCTATTTTTGCATTACTTCGTTGATTTTGATAGCTATGACCTCTTTCACACAGATTAATTTAAAGTGAAAATGTAGTTTATCTCAGTAAGTGTTTCTTTATTTAGCAGTTTCCTGACACATAATGTAGTAGTAACATAAATCCACAAACTCTGAAATTCTTATGTTGCTGGACTGGGGTGCTTTATCTTACACAAGGCTAACTTCAAGTAGCTTATTTGTGGAGTACTCTGCATATTTCAACACTCTCTTATTAAAACAGGTTGTGCTTTTGAAGATAAAAGCCTGTGACCTGACTGCTGTGACATTCAGATGGCCTGAGCCATGGTCTTGCCTTTTATGCTTAATGCATTACCTGAATTAGATGCTGTAGATACCATAGCTGGCAAGCATGCAAATAATCTGGTGTTGCAAACTTCCATCTAAGAAATAATTAATCAAAAATGGTCATAAAATGCTCAAGTGGCATGGCTTGGACAGATCTTTGTCATGGCAGAAGGTTAGATGTTTGCATTCCTTCCTAAGAAGAATTAAAGCATTTAGTTAGCTAATGTTTACTTTGTTGCACAAAGATCCAGCACCAATTAAAATAAACCTCAGAAAGAAATAATGTGGAAGTTTCATCTTTAAGACAGTTTATCACAGCCCTGAGTCACAATGGCCTGTTTTCTATGCTCCACAGACTGTCACTGGACAGACAAACCATGACAATTGTTGCTCTGTTTCTGTATTTCATGTTCTACCTGTTGCTGAACAGCACTAAACAAACTTATTTTTATGCAGGAAATTAGCTGTAGGCCACTCTCACCAGCTAAGTTTAAAGTTGCCAATACCTCTATTAATTTTGAAGGAGTATAATGAATTTTAAAGGAATTGGTGCTGTTTTATTGATTGGAAGGATGCAATAAACTTGAAGAATACCTTCCATTTTCCCCCTTAAAGTCTTGCAGTAATTATAAGAAGTGTCTGTAGGCCTTTCTCTGTTTGAGAGACTTGTGGTGACGTGTGAGGTGACAACAAAGAGGAGGATAAGGTGGTATTATTTCCTGTAAGTTCAGCTTCCCAACAGTGTAAAAAAAAAAAGAAAAAAGTGAATATCATAAACACATTTTAAAAAATAATTATGTGTTGTTCAACTACTACTTCTTTTGAAGATTTGTGATTAGAATTTCATGGCAGAACCCCAAGCCTAGGATAGCTGAGACCCTGTTGTCACCTCTGCCTCATGGCATGAGTGGAAAATAATTAATTTCTTTCAGTGAGAGAGGCAACAACAGGAGTCTATATAAGCAGCTGGTGTTGAGGAAAGGGCTTTGGAAGAGCTAGAGAAGCAGCAGGATGTGGAGCACCTGGTCTGGACCTCTATTCAGGAAAGAACACAGTGACAGCAGACTAAGAGGTAGTAAGGAGCACCATCATGTACTTGAGGAGAAGGCAGTCTCCAGGGCTTGGAGCTCAGTGCCACATCCTGCCTCTCCTTGAGACTTAGTAGGGCAAACTTGCTCTTACACTTCAAAATTCCAGAGGTGGATCTGGACTCTTAACTGGTTTTGTCTACTGTGTGATGTCTCTCTTGAGTACATTTATGATGGCCTTTGTGTCTGATTCCTCATTCTGATATTTAATGCAGTTTCTAGGCCATCAAGAGGCATAAGGTGATATGTAACTTGACCGGTCATATTGTGCAAAATTAGATTCTCTGGCAAGCTGGAAATGAGCCCCATACTTTTGCCCAAGCTAGTCTGCAGTCACTAAATAATCTCAGGCATTAGTGTTCAGTAGAGCAAATAATTGCCTTCCTCCTAATAGGAGAAATCAGCTGGCAATATTATTTTTGAACATTTCTAGTGAATGGACCTGGGCTGCCTCTGTCATCTTCTGCACGTTTTTCCTGCAAAGAAATAAAACCAAGGGGCAATTTCTTTTTCATGTTTTTGTCTGAATGGTATCTAAGTACAGTATTTTTCCTCTGTTTAACTAGAAGGGAAAAAGAAGTTATTTGTAGCTTGTGGCCACACTGGGGCTTACACATTTTTCTTTTTTTTTCCATACAGCAATTTCAGTACAAGGTCACCATGTATCCATTATCAGCCATGTGGAATATCAGTTAACAGATGAACAAAGGCAAGGGCTTACTATAGGATTCTCTGTTTAAAAAGTTACCCAGCACAATAAAGGGTTATCATACTTGTAAATAGTGCTGAAATGCAGTCTGTGCACCTCCCAGTAGTATTGACATGCTTTAAATTCCTCCATTACATGGATAAGACTGACATTATCACCAGGGTTGGAAGAGTGAAGGAGCAGAAAACTGCCCATGGAGAGTATTGTAAATAAATGTGAAACCCTCATGGGTGTAGGAACTGAGGCACAAAGTCCAAGTGAAAATATTTCCCTAGGCTGACATGTCATGGTATGTTGTGTGTGTGCAAGCTTTGTATACCAAAGCCATGGCTTGTTACCCTTGAGTTTTCCCATGCTGTATTAGACCCTTTAAGTCTTCAGACAGACTTCAGGATTGTTGGATGTTGTTTTTCAGTGATGGTCTAATATTGCTTATGTTTTAGTGGCAGACAGGTTCTGTTAATGAGATTTGATCTCATAATGAGACTTGATCTCCTCCACTTCCCCCCATCCCAGAAAACACATCCTTTCCCAAACACCCGAGCCCCTCAGTTACCCACTGAGGTGGCATTGGTGTCCTGATCTTTGGTGGAGCTGCAGAATGGGCAAAACAGGGTCCAAAGTGGTAGGAGTCACACAACAGCTGAGGCTGGAAGGCACCTATAGATTTTGTCCAGCCCAAGGCCTGACATCAAAGGCACTTGAGCAGACAGCCAAAGACCATGTCCACTTGTGTCTTTAGTATCTTCAACGATGAAGAATCTGTAACTTCTCTCAGAAGCCTCTTTCATTGTTCAGCTGCTGGAGATCTTCTTTCAGGAACCGCACCTGCAACTGTATAATTGGGTTTGGGTGTTCTCTGGAATAAATTGTAGAGGACTTAGCATAAAATCAGGCTTTGAGGCAACAACTGCAGTACCTTTTGCCTGTTTAAACAGAACTGGGAATAGAAAATCTTCAGTGCAACCTTTTTGAAGATTATCCTTTGTTTCCCATGCTGCTGTTAGCTGAAAGTAGACTGATCATTGTTATATGCTCAATGCTACAAGCAAAGAATGACTCACAGCAAAGGCCCAAAGGAGCGTCTAAAGCTCTATTGTTGTGAATTGCAGTAATGTCTAATAAGTGATGATGATTTTTTTAAAATACAAGTTAGACTGGAAAACATCCATGGTTATAAAGAGTGTGGCTTTAGTCATAGGTTTGCGCAAAGGAAATGTAAGCAGTGCACATTAATGTGCCTCAGACAAAATTTTTTTCATCTCAGGGTACTTTACAGATCTGTGGAGTCTTATTTTCACTTTCTCCAGAACAGTTTCATTTTATTAATATGATGGGTTTTTAAGCTCAAGGGTGTATATCAGAATGTAGGGCCTAAGTGAGCCAAAATAACTTTTCTTCTAAGTTATTCCTGAAAGTTTTGTTTTTAATAACGACCAAAATTTATCATTCCTGAAAAAGTTTTAGTGTGGGGGTTTTTGTTTGTTTTGGTGGCTTTTGTTTTGTTGGGGTTTTTTTGCAAAATACTAATCTAGAATGCTAAACCTGTTCAAAGTCTTTCAACAGGCTTTAAGACAAATCAAGTGTCATCTCCCTGTCTCATGTCGCCAGTTTTGACTGGACCAGACATGATCTGTTCACCCTCCTAAGTCTAATGATGGCATGGATGAAAAAATGAGCACTTCATGATATGCTGATATGGCAGAAAGTAAATCATTTTTTTATCTGCAATCACCAAATTGTAAACTCTGGGCAATTTAGTAACATCCTGATGATACTACTGATTTGAAACCAGATCCCTACACTGTGAGGACCATTCTTTGGGCAATGAATATTGATAAATATAACTCATCTTTTTCTACTTGAAAATAGATTCAAATCTAGCTTAAGTGTGGACTACAAGCTAAGCTGTTTTCTGGATTTTTGTTATAATTTAGCATGTCATTCCAGACCAGCTTAAACTGCAAGGATGGTTTTAATTCTGAAGCTCTGTGAATGATTTTGTCTTGTCTTAGCTGTGATGGGTCAGTAGGGCCAAAAGAAGCAAAACAGAGAAATTCTGTGCATGTCTAAAGGAAAGGATCCTCTTTTAAAGACTTGCTAGGGGCTGATGGAAATCTGATATGTAAGAGGCAGCTGAATTTTCTATTATTTCTCAGAGGTGATTTAAAGAGACAATCCCCCAGAGTGCCATGGTGTTTTAGGCATGGTTCCGTTTGACAGCATGGGTGCATTCTGTGACTGAATTATCTCAGTATTTCATTACCATGCCAAGCACAGATACACACAGATGCAGTGGCCTTTCTCAAGGATGAGAGATATTTTTAGCAAGGGAAATGAGAATATCCAAATAGACAGATGTTTATTTTAGTGTTCCGTGCATCATAACTGTAGAAAAAGCTTAACAAAGAATCTTCTTGTTTCTCTAAGATCCACATCTTAGTTCAGCTATATTTAATGCAACATGAAGAGGGCTGTTATTTTAGTCTCTTGAGATTCATCTGCAAAAAACACAGCAGCTTGTGCTGGCTCTCATCCAGCTTTGCTACTGGCAAAACATGTCTCTTCAATCTCTTTGTACTCTCAGCTACATGACCAAAATCCTGTTTAGCCAGTTTTCCAAACTGGTGTTCAAAGTCTGTCCTTCCCTCTCACCACCTTTCCTCTAAGAACTGTTTTAGGTTTCATGGAGGAAAATATACAGAGCAGCTTGTTTGATTCTTCCTCTTCTCTATATTCGGTTTTTAATCTTGGTGTGGAATTATTGAACATATACCTTTAAATATGGAATGACTCATCAGGGCTTTGCTGGAGAGACTGATCTGGTGGAATAAGCGATAAAGATGGAGGGTGATGCTAATAGACTGGTTCTTGCAGTTGAAATAAGGGCTGGTTGCAAGATGCAAAGAGGTAGTTAACAGTGCAACTGCTGTGAAAGGAGCAGATGAGCAGGGTAGACAGGGTGTGTGAGCTTGGTGGGGGCAGTGTTAAGGTGGGGCAGCTTTGCTTGCTGAAGTGGGGGCGTGCTTGGAGGGCAGCGTATGAAGGTGAATGACAGCAAGTGAATAGCTGAGATGGTTTTTATTAGTGGAGTAAAGGAGATGGGGGTGGAATTTATGAAATGACAGAGTTGTGGACAGGTTGTTCAACATGTGAGGCAGAAAAACGCCATGTCAATCCGGTGCTGGTCTTGACTTGTCCTTAGCTCGCTACATTTGGGTGGATGCTAGTTCAAGGCTGTCTTTTGAAATGCTGCCTGAAATCTGTGGTGCAAGAAAGGAGGCTGAAGATGGCGTTTCCTGGGCAATGCTGAATTGCTTAACTGATGTGGCTTGTTGTGTCGAACAATGCTGCTTTACAAATGCATCTGTCCTAGCTGCTTTAACACATTTGACACTTGTGTATCTATTGCCTGAACGATTTGAGGGTTCAGTGTAATTCATAGCAGCAAGAGCTGGTCCACAGCTATGCCTTTCATACTCAACCTCTGCAGAATTAGGAGACGGCTTCTGTGGATGAAAGAAGCTACCTCAGGCTAATCTCAAATATTTGTTGTTCCTCTGGGGCTATTTTGCCCTGTGCTCTGATCCCAGGTGAATCTTCCCATTCACTCTACCCCTTCCTGTGTTAACCCATGCCATAGTTAAGCTGGTTTGGATAATGGATTGCTTATGTCTCCTGACTATTCTTGCCACAGTCTTTTTGTCCTCTTCCAGAGCAGTACACCCCAAAGTTTGAAACAGGCTGTTTTTAAAGTAGAAGTTTCTGAATAAGCTCCCAGCAAGGCCTGCCAACCTTGTGGCAGTTTATCTAAGGCACTTTAAGCTGCTGGCATCTGGTAAGAAGAGTAGAGAATTGTTTTGACATGTTGATTGTCCCATTGGAAAGGAGTTTGCAGTGTTGAATGTTATCACTGACATTTAATAAATATGCAGTGCAAATACGTACACTCAGTAGAAATAAAAACAAATGCTGATCCTTGGGAGTTCTTTAAACCATAGGACACTTGGAATTCTGGGCTTATCAGTGTCCTTATGCAATATTTTACTACTCTGGCATCTTCTCAGTACTGGCTTCTGAAAATATCTGTGTTGTCTTTTCAGCTGTAGGTTGTGTGGGAAAACCACCTAGAAAAAATGTGAATATTTCACTGCAACAGTCTTGATTTTTTACCAACTTGACTTACACCATTTGACCTGAGCATTTCCTCCCTTGTACAAACATTTTTCTCCTTTTGTTTTCTAACTTGACGAAGTCTTTTTGATCTACAGTTCTTATGTTTTGTGTGTACAGTAGGAGGTTGCTTACATTTGCTGCTTTCTTCAGATTGTGTGGGTTGGATTTCTTCTTGTATCTGATCAAAATAGCTCCCTAACTGCACTCTCTGTATTGGATCTTGAGCATCTTCACTAACACAGGGTACAAAGTTGAAGGTGTGGGGAGTGTTTTGTTGCTGTTCATCAGTAAGACTCTGCTTCCTTTCAGCAAGAATCCCTGTGCACCCTCTGGAGGCTGATTCCTATCACCATTTCCAATCCCTTTTTATAAATATTTGGTCTTTACTGGGCTCATTAGTTAAAAAAGAAACTAGTAAGTTGCTGCATCTAGTAAGAAGCCAATCTTCCTTGTGAGTTATTGTGGTGAGAATATTTGTTGTTGTTCTTTGACTGTGGCCATGCACAGAACTACTTTTCTGAAGTGGTTCTTCTGGAGCCCACTGGAATTTTCTTCTTTTTCTGATGTTTACACATCAGCTGAGGTATTTTGAGCAATCTCATATCTCAATTTTCTGACTTTAAATCATCTTTGAACAATAACTGGCTTTAAAACCTCAGGTTCTTCAAGACTTCAGCTTGTGGTAGGAGCACAACCTGTATTAGCAATTGGGAGGAAATAGGCTTTGTGAATCTGTGATTTTGGGTTGGTTGATTTTAGTTAGTTATTTTGTCTGTGTGTGGTGTGTTTGTTCTTTTTGTGTGTTTGGTAGTGTGCAGAGAATTGCACTATAAAGGCTTTTGTTTTGGGGGAATATTCACCCTTCTTATAGTTTAAAATATGTTTTCTGCTATTAAATAACTTCACTTTATAGATATGTTTGTATCTATGTCTGTAAATATATCTGCAAATGCAGCAAATTAATGTGAGGTGCTGAGCTGAGTGCCCTTTCTTACCCAGCTCTGCCCCTCAGTTCCCTGTTTTGATGTGTAGTACCCACTACTACAGGATTCTGAACTCAAAATGGTAGTGGAATTCTGGTCATCTGCCCAAGCCTAGAAAAGGGCCTGGACTGGTTTGAGCAGTTATTTTGAAATAAAGCCTGAGTGATCATCTCTCTGCTCCTTCTAAATATGTTCAATACACAGTTTTTCCCTTGTGGAGCCTTACCTTTGGGCTGCAGGTGCTGCAATACTTGTTCACACTGTGAGTTCTGTGTAGCTGTGGGATCAGGTCATCAGGACATCCTCTTTCCTAAGCAGAGACTGTAATGATGTAAAGTGTTACATGTGTTATGATAAAACAAACCAACTCTCTTTTTCCATACACAGTTTAAAAGACAGCACGAAGATATTGTCTGAGTCTCAAGTCAACTTGTAATCTGCTTCTGGAGGTGGTTGTTTTGGAGTTATAAGCTGTTGCTGAGAGCAGTAGGTGGCTACTGCCTTGTGATTGTAATTATTGCTTTGTTTGTGAGGAATGCTTTCCTGGGAGGGAGTAGCTTCAAGAGGGAAGCTTAGAATAATTATATTTGCCCCCTTGAAAGTTAGTTAACAAGCTGCTGCTTACTGATATGATATATGTGGCTACTATAATATGCTAGTTGACTTATTAGGAGCTAGGAATTTAACACTGATGTAAAAGGCTGAAAACTATTATTTAAGGATGGAAAATAATGTTGAACAAGACAGTTGGAGCCCTTTCCTCTTGAGAATTAATCTGCTGGGGGTTAGCTGTCCTAGAACTGGGAATATTTTTTTAAATCTAGTATTTAATATTGTCGTATATTATATAATATATATAATGTAAAGTAACGCTGTATCTCTACCAAGAACATTATTAGCTTGGATGTGACTTGATTATAATTTCACTTTTGAAGGTATTAGATCACTATTTGTTTGGCTTTTCTTAGTACATTACTTTTGAAATATTATTAAATGCTGATGGGTAGGGGTTTGTTCATTTTTGAAGTTAAAAAATTATTAAGGATATAATCAAAGTCAAAGGTGCTATAGGTGAAGAAAGTGTATTGCAAATTCAGTATTGTGATTTATCTTCAAAGTTCTTTCATATGAACTCATAATTCTGCTGTATCTTCCTAATTAGTCTTTTTACTATATTCTGGGTGTTCTTTTTTTTATACCACAATTGCAAACAGTTTATTTGCTTACTTTTATCAGAAGCCCATGTCTGTTCTCCCTCATGTTTTTTCAAAAACAAAGTGTTGAATTACTTTATCTCCTTAAAAAAAATGTGCTGAAGTAATGTACATGAAATTTTCAGTCAGTACAATGAAATTTTTCTCTTTGTTTTCCAGTTTAGTCAGCTGGTATCCAGTGATTTGAAAGTACTTGGAAGGAGCTCTTACACACTCTGCAGTGATGGCCAGTTACTCATTCGACAAGTTCTCCACCCGGAAACATCCAAGAAGGTTTGAGATCAGAGCTGGTGCAGAGAGGCAGCACTGGGAGGGGAGTGATACAATTCCACCCTGGGAACTAGAGTGTCCCAAGACTATTGAAGATGATCCCCTCCCTGCCTGAGCCTTGAGCAGCTGAGTAGTTATTTTAGGCACTTGCACTTGAAAGTCAGCCACACCACCCAGATGAGCATAAGGAAGAGGAAAAATTAGGAAAAACAGGATAGAGACAGAAGCAATACAAGTACTTTGAATTCTGTGTGGGGAGTGCAAACAGAGGTACAGATCAAGCCTTGGCAGAAGTGGTGGAGAGCTACTGCTTTGCTTAGACTTGTGTTAAACCAGTGTCCTGTGCAGGGTAAGCACACAGGTGGTGATGTGGCCTGGCAGTGTTTCCCCATCTGGATTTATTCAGCAGGAAGCAGAGTTCCAGCTTGTTTGCTACTCCCACACGAAACAGCAGTTTCTACTCCAAGCTCCTGGAGGGTTTAGAGCCCCCTGTCATGCACAGGGAGGAAAACCTTTCCTTTGTGCAGGGTGGGGGCTCTTGAGTTTGCTGGCTTAGTGTCTGCAGGAGCCCCACAAGAATGAGAGCTGCTGACATGGAAGGCGCTGGCCAGTTGTAGGGTTTTTTCCTGAAAGTTGCTGAAGGAGATTTTGTGTTCTGTGTCAATATTTGTTTAAAATTTGTCATCCCAGATTGGTACAAATCTGCTTTTCAGTGTAGCCACAAAAGATAAAATAGTGTCCAAACTGGGAATTAAGCAGCAAAACCTAGATATTTAAAAATATTTTTCCCCCAGCCATCTTCTCCACCTGTTTTTCATGGGTTTGACTCCCAGTGGCTATTTGACTTTGTTCATATAGAGTTCCAGTACTGTAGAGTTATGGAATTTGAACTGTGTTACAAAGGAACCAAACTGCTCCATCACCAACAAGCTGGTGACGTGGAACTATGTGATTTTTGAGAGTGCCTCATTCGGTTCAAAAGTATTAATTGAAATTTAAAGGGATAGTGTGTGTACAAAACAAACGTTTTTGCCTTCCTTGTAGAACTTCCTCTTGTCAGACTGCTTCTATTCCTTTTATGATCTGCGCAAAGAATTCCACACTTGCTACCCTAGTTCAGCCGCCGTGAAAGATCAGACTATCAAGACCATGGCAGAATGTATCCTTTTGCTGCAGCTTATATACCACAACTAGTAAAACTTCTTTGAGTTTTATCTCTGTGATTGTAACAGAGTTTAGAAGGATAAAACTAGACGTGGGTTTTAAAAACTCACTGGTAAAAGTGAATGGAATGTCTACTTAAGTGTGTCAGGGGCGTGGCTCTGCTTGTAATTGTTTTTTCCCCAAATTGAATCTAATTGATTTCTAAACCATATTCAGTAAATCTGCCAAAAAGTATCACTTGCATTGGCACTTGATCTTAAAGGAAAAGCTGAGCTATCGTGGGTCTTTTCAGCACCAGCTGGCCTTCAGACTTCCACTGTTTGCAGGGTAATAATTATCCTGCATGATCCTGACTGAACTGATTTTAAAATAAAGCAAAAACAAAACCCAAAAAATACTCTGCTTCTAAATTCAAATTAGAAGGATTGTTGTGGCCCATCTGAATGGGACTAAAGTTCAGTTATGTTTAAAGTGGTAGGAACTTGTTCAGCTTTTTCTTTTTCGGACTGTTAACGCTGAAATTATGTAAGCTCTCAATAGTCTTCAAACTGTTGTCAGTTAAAGTGAGTGTAAACCAGTTTATGAGCAGAGTAACATGTCTAATCTCCACACACCCCTGCTAAGACCAGTACATTTGATTACTAGTCCTGTGTTAATATCAGGAAAGCCTTATGATTTGTTTACAAAGTATTATGCAATTCTGTTATTTTCTATAATCACCTGTTTAGACCTAGGCTTAGGGACAGATGAAGCGGAGGAGGACTTTGGTGTGTGGCAAGTGAAGACCATGGTGGCTATCATTTTCAGCATGCTCTCAGAAGGTTGTAGTAAGTTAACTATTTATACTGAATGCTGAAATCCTTCTTTTCTGAAAGAATTGGCAGTGGTGCTGCCATTCTTAAGTAATCTCTGACCCTGGTTATATTTAAACTTCCTGTTTTGTCACAGATCACATATTTACTGAGCCTGAAACTGTGAAATACAAGTATGAAACAGGTCCTTGGTAAGTGCCCTTGTCACGGTTGTTTACAAACAAAGATGAGTCTTGTGTACAGCAAGGAAAGCTTGTGAATATTTCGCCATGGTCATGTGAAAGCAAATTGGCTCCTGAGAACTGCACAGTGTATTCTGCAGTCACTCCAGTGCAGACAGACTGTGGCTGGCATGCTGAATGCTGTACTTTAGTCCATCTCTTTAAAGTCACTGCAAGTTAAATGCTCTTTGTTCTCTTGCTTCTGTTTTGCATGCAGTGAGGCTGGCTTATCTTAACCAGGGTGAAGAAATATTTGTGAACTTTCCCTAAGTCAACAGGGCTGATGGCCAGTGCACCCTGCATGAGCTGAGCTGTGTGGTGCTTCCCAAAGTGGTTTTACATGCTGAATTGGGTGTTGGGTTTAGGGACAAAGGAACAGGATGGCTCTTCACAAATGCGCATCAGTGACCAGACTTAATTATCTTAGGCATAAGTAATTTGTGTCACTTGGATTGCTAGATCTCTCAAATGAAATTAATTCAGTTCCTTATTACCTAACATTGAGGCAGTTTTCCTGCATTTTTATTTAAGGAAATGCAATGTGGTGACAACATTGTGCATCTTCAGTGTTGTAGATACAAAGGAATTATTCAAGTTATCTTCCCTTTCTTTACTAGGAAAGGAATAATGGAGATGGGAGTGTCTCAACAGGAAATGTGTTCCCAATTTACAATTCAATTAGTTGCAATCTGAAGTTTGGTAAAATATTGGAAAACCTGGATTAAACCTTTGTCTTCTTTTTTCTTTCTATGCAGTAGTAAATCTGAAACTGTGGACAGTGAGACAGTAATACGTGCCAGAGGTTTGCCATGGCAGTCTTCAGACCAGGATATTGCTCGATTTTTCAAAGGACTCAACATTGCCAAGTAAGATAAGGAGAATTTGCCTTGCTTTATCACTTTGCCTTTAGTAGCAAGTTCCTTTAATATTTGTTTAACACACATCCCCCATTCTCCCCACTGGAGTCCTTCAGTCTTTCCCCACTTGACCCCTTCCCACGCTGTGGCCATGACAACTGAAAAGGTTTACCAGCCTCAGGTGTGCAAGAAGAAGTTTTGAAATGCATGAAGAAGAAAAGAGACTTATCAATTGAAAACCAATATACATTAATTTATTACTAGTATCTAAAGGGAGAAACTCCTATTGTGTTAATCAAAACAGAGGCCAAGACATGAAAAAATCTTTAATTTTGTGCCAACTTATTGTTCTCTACCTCCTAAACAGGCCACATTCAGAAACTTCCATGTACTGCTTGGAATAAATTTTCATATGACTCATGTGTATACCTGTGTATAGATTTATGTGTATCCATATATATGAAGAGAGTGAGTTTACTTAGCATACCTGTCATTTAATATATACTCCAGATCTCCAACACTGAGAAAATATATATATTTTTTTAATTTAGATTGATGAGGAAGTTCAAATGTATATCTCTGAGATAACAGGAAGGACAAATTTGCATCTTTATGGGAGTTGAGAAAGTGGTGAACTACATGAGATCCATGAATCTCGATTAAGCAGATTTTAAAGTATAATTGTGTTACAACAAAAATTAAATTGTGGATAGTAGCAATTTGTTTTTCAATCTGTAATCTTCCTATTAAAGTCTCATTCCTTTACTATTCTTACACAATTATTTATTAAATGTTTTAAAGATTCAGACTAAGCTTATATTTGTTGGCTTTACCTTCCAGAGGTGGTGTGGCTCTTTGTCTGAATTCTCAAGGCAGAAGAAATGGAGAGGCTTTGGTTCGGTTTGTCAATTCTGAACAGAGAGACCTTGCCCTGGAAAGGCACAAGCATCACATGGGTAGCAGATACATTGAGGTAAAAATCTGTGACTTGAAGCAAATGTTTGGAGAGAAATCTGAGTATTTTAGACTATGTTCTCATTTAAAACCAAGCTACACTTCTGTTTTGTTCAGAGTACCAAAACAAAACTCTCTTGCTTGTGAAAGAGCGTGTGTGGTTTAAAGCTGAACATTGTGATTTTCATATGGGTTTTTTTGTTCTTTCTTTCAAGGTTTACAAAGCAACTGGGGAAGAATTCTTAAAAATTGCAGGAGGTAAGTGATGCTGGAGTTCAGTGTGATTACTTAAGTTCACAGGAATGCTGTTCTAGCTCTTTTTTTTTCTTTCCTTTACTGAGGATGCAAATGGATAATGAGGTAACTTTTCCTGTTTTGCCTTCCAAGAATATTTGACTCTGTCGAGTTCTGTTTTCACGTGGTTGTAACTGAGCTGTGATGTTCACAGACAGGTCTTGGGAGAAAGACCAGCCTTTGCAGTGGAAGCATCAGTGTACCTTGTATTCACACTAATCTCATCTTTGTTTCAATTTCATAAAATATGAAACACTTGCAGATTAAGTGGTTTTCCCCTCGAAATAGATTGCTGAGAGTTAGTAGTGTCTTGGGTCCTGTCCGGGTTTGTTGCTGGCTACTCAACTCCTGTATTCTTCCTTAATGCTTCACTGCTGCTGCATGCCCTGGAATTGAGTGCCCAGCACTGACCATGTGTTCTTGACCATGTGCTGTTATGTCTCTACCAGGCACCTCCAATGAAGTGGCCCAGTTCTTGTCCAAGGAGAATCAAGTCATCATCCGGATGAGAGGCCTTCCATTCACTGCTACTCAGGAAGATGTCTTGGGGTTCCTGGGGCCGGAGTGCCCAGTCACAGGAGGGAAAGAGGGACTTCTCTTTGTCAAGTATCCAGATGGCAGGCCCACAGGAGATGCATTTGTGTTATTTTCCTGTGAAGAATATGCACAGAATGCACTTAAAAAGCACAAAGAAATACTTGGAAAACGTTACATTGAACTCTTCAGGAGCACAGCAGCAGAGGTCCAACAGGTTGTAACTATTGGTTGTGAGACTCAAAACTGAACAGCTGAAACATTTCTTCTAGCACTTGCACACAAATATATTGTAGACAACCATGAACACTTATTATATGAAAAATGTCGAGAAAGGCCAATACACGTTTCCTAATGGGCATGGAAAATTGTGCAGCACTGGTTTTTCTTTGTTTGTTTATTTGGGGAGGGGGTGTTTGTTTTGTTTTTTTTTAAGCTGCCACTGCTTGGGTGGTGTTTTTTTTTAACCATCCTTCAGATCATAACATAAAAATCATAGCATAACTTTCTTCTCCTTAAAGGTTAACTGAAATCACAAAAATAATTCTAAAAATATAGTAGATTGTATTGTAGTATTGAAGTATTGTAGTAATGCTTCTTGAAAATCTGCAGTATTGTCTTTAAATGCTAGTCTCCATGTACAGAATTTCTAATATTGTATCCAAATCTGGAGGCATGAAATAAGAAACTGCTTTCTTGGAAGCTAAGAATTAGGAGGATATATCAGATTTTTTGGTGAAAAGAAGTGATTTTTTTTTTCCTGAGGTAATATATTTTCTTTTTCCCTATCCTTCACCAGTTCCTATCATTACTTTATTAAACTGGTAAAACCATTTTATTTTGTCACCAGAAGCTTGTCCTTATGAAAAACATCACATATTGTATTTTTTTTCCTGACACAGAATATTTCTAGACTGGTGGCTCCGGAGGTAACCACTATTAGATTTGGTCTTGTCTTTGCATAACCACTGGCTGTAAAATGTAACACAGTTACTGTGCAACCTATAAGACAGATGAAGTCTTTCTGAAGAAGGGATTGGGCAAGGAAAAGAATATCCACACTTGTAGACCATTGCTACTACTGTGATACAGATATTACACCAAGAATCTGTGTGCTGTGAAGATTGGGAAATAACATTTCTCCTTCCCCCACAACTTCCCTCCTCAGAGAGAATGAAGCAAAATCCTCTGAGGAACAAAATCACTCTGTAACAGCAACCAAGTCTCTGCTACCATTTTTTAGGGAGACCTGGATATAACTTATATTCTACCAATATGTCATTACTTCTTCCTCTGTGACAGCTGTCTAGGCTGACAACTGAACTTGCTGCTTAGGCAAGAGATTATTTCTTAGGGCTATTTGTTTGAGTAATTACAAGAAGTAAAGCCAACTCTCATCTGCATAGTGTTAGTGCAAAGTAATTGCAATAATCTCCACACAGCTGAGAGAGATTTCTGGCCTGAAATGTGTTACAAGGAGATTCTTGAAACAAACTCTCTAAGCCCAATCACTTTTAACAAAACTAAAGCTTTGTAACATGTTTTTTGGTACCTCTTTCAGTAGAATGTGTTTATTTGTGATAATCATCACTAAAAATGTTTTTCAGCAGTAAGCCCCAACATGTGTCATATGTTCCCTTTGTCATTTGGAAATGAGTCGAGAGAAAATGTTGAGATCAAAGTCAAGTGATATTCTTATCTTTAATTTGTATTCTTCCTCAGGAACTCTGTACTTGGAGATGAGCACTGGGGTTAAACAAATAAGCACCCTCGCTTAACCAATCAGGTTTTAGAATAAATTAGAATTAGTGCTTTTACTTACTAGCTATTGCAGGTCTCAGTTCTTTTAAAATGGCTGTTTTTAAATTGCCCTGATTTAACTAAGAACTGTATGTGGCAATACTGGCAATACTTTGTTAGCACAGATGTGATTTCAGATGTTCCTTTTCGAGATACTATAGGTATTTGACTTTTAACTTTTTTTATATTGACATGAGAAAAGTGTTATTGGGGGATAGCAAACTGAATTTGTTAAACTCTCCTTTTCTGAGTTTGAAACTTTCAAATGCCCGGCAGGAAACTAACTGCAATAATTTGGTGTAAGAAGGGGTTTTTTTCTATGATGTTGGAAATAGCATTGTGAGAAGTGCACTGTGCTCAGACAGATGATTGTAAATCTGCATTGCTGTGGGTTTTTTGCCAACAGGTACTTAATCGATACATGTCAACACCTCTTATTCCAACTCTTCCAACTCCCATCATTCCAGTCATCCCCCCACCTTACACCATTGCCACGGGCAGCATCCGGGACTGTGTCCGGCTCAGAGGTCTTCCTTACACTGCTGGCATTGATGATATCCTGGAATTTATGGGAGATGCCACAGGGGATATCAAGCCCCATGGAGTTCACATGGTCCTTAATCAGCAGGTAACAGCATTTTGCATAGGAGGAGTGACTTTGCAGTGACTGAACAGGTTAGAAGTCAGGGCAGCCTACTTGATCTGGCTTTAGTCTTCTCCAGCCTTGGGAAAATACAATGTTCTCTTTGTCTGTCTTTGCCTCTTTGCCTCATTTCTCTTCCCCTTTTACATACACCCTTGCTTTTCTCTCTCTGTATGTATGTATGCATCAGCCTAGGGAAGATGAAGCTTGTTCTTCAAATGATAAGCTTATCCTGGAGGCTGTTTTCAGCCAGAGGCTGGAGATACACGACAGAAATGTCTCCTTTGGATGGCATAGCTGCTCTGTCATCTTCAGTTCCTGCTGTGTTGTTTCAGTGGTCTTTGTGTCAAAATGAAGTTTTTCTAACTTGATTAGCAGTTGCTCAGGCTTTAAAGAAAGTTGATAATTAAAAATTGTGGTTTGGGTATATTTTAATGATGTGATCATAGAGATATATTTTCCCTGTTGTCTTGTGTTAAAAGTAAGTTCTTAATGACAGAAATACTGAGGTATTAAAGAAAACAGATGAGAGATCTACTATATTTGTTTAGGGGTTTTTTTGTGTGGGTATTTTTTTGGTTAAGGAAGTTTTTTTTATTTTATACAGACAGATATATATGTCAGACTGCAGAAAATCAGACCTAGACATCAACTTCCAGTGTAGCTATGGACTTTAATAAAGGATCTGGAACTTTATGCTGTTGTACTATTACCTCAAATGTAGCTGTAGGGAAGGCAAAGCTAGGCTATTCTTTAGAGCTTCACAGCAACAGAATGAGAGAGTGTGTGAATAAACTACATTAAAAAAAAAGTCAGTTGGGTGAAAAGGGAAAAAATAAAATCACAACGAGAAATTAGCTAAGCACCTGAACAGGTTCCCAGAGCTGATACGGAATCTCCATCCCTGGAGATGCTCAGATTTCAAGTGGAGAAAGCCATGAGTGGCCTGATGTAAATTCAAAGTTTGTCCAGCTTTGAACAGCTCCAAATTTTTTTCCATGCTACTGTTTCCACGATTCTGTTTCTCTCTGCAGAGGACTGAAGTACCATTGTGTTAACTGGGCACCTGTTGCATGAGTCATGATTTTTCTGCTCTTAAATAGAATTGTTGAGTTGTGAGTTACTCATGCCAGAGAAGGAATAACGACACAGGCTTTCAGTAGATGTTTGATCTTAGTCCTTTCTGCATTTCTTGTGATCTGGGTGATTTAATAACAGATTGACCTACAATTATTTCCCTGGCTCCCCTAGGGACGACCATCAGGTGATGCTTTTATCCAAATGAAATCTGCCGACAAAGCCTTTATGGTGGCTCAAAAATGTCACAAAAAAATGATGAAGGACCGTTATGTGGAAGTATTCCAGTGTTCTGGAGAGGAGATGAACTTTGTTTTAATGGGTGGCACTTTAAATCGTAGTGGCTTATCCCCACCGCCATGTAAGTTACCATGTAAGTCTCCAATTCTTCCGCTCTCTGCTGCTAAAGGCTGATATGTGGTAGGTGCTGAAGCTTTGTGGCCTTTCACCTTTTGACTCGGGTTTTGCCATGATCAATAATCATCCATCTATGTACATGCTAAGATTGGAATTGTTCCCTTTGGGCAATAATGGGACTGATCAGAGGCATTTTTATTGTATTTTCGGTGGTGAGTAGAGGGCAGCAAGGCCTTGCCAGTGAAATTATTGCACACTTTGCTTTTTATGGGTGTACTGTTCTTCTGAGCTCTGCAGTAGACTTGCCTGTAGTGAAACTTACTTGGAATGAGAGGGATTTTTAAAATGGGGAGAAGTTCTATATTCCAGCTGCCAATGAGTGCTCTTGCTGTCTTGCCTCAGAGCATTGAGAAGGTACTCTTTGGGCTTATTTTTGAAGGAAAACACCCATTGGGATGATATACTAACCAACCAGAGAGTGGTGAAGTTGGATGGATTTTAATTTTTTTATTTTAAGATTACAGTAAACCTTACTGAGGAAATATAATGGAATTTTACTGTACTGTTCTAATTAGTTTCACTACCAAATCACAAAGCAGATACTGATGTGTATTTGCAAAATAGTAAAAAGCTGCCAAATATAGTATATAAAACAAATTTGACTGCACACCAAGCCAAGTTTATTGTTCCTGTACAAATTAGGTATTTGTTCATCAAAATGCATCAGGCTAGTGATCTAGTGGGGTATTTTCCCTTCCATTTGCTATGTCCTAAAAATCCTTTTTGAAGTCGCAGGAAGCTTATACATGAAGTCCCATGGTCAGCAGTTATGGATGCCCATGTGTAGCTACTATTATTGTGCTTTTGTCCCACAGAGTACAACTTCTGTTAGAAAACATGAGGGTGTGTTGGTGTGCACGCCTGCTTTCTCTATGCACATGGCTTTATGCTTTCTTTTAATACCTCTGAAGTTCCCTACTTTCCATTTACATATAGACACGGCTTCTCAGCTCTAGGATTTGAGAACTTTTAGGAATTACTCATTCCAAATGCCCTGATTGTTATTCGAGGAGATGTAGCAAAGATCTCCAGGGGAGCGGCTAGAGAGCAATCTTTGCTCAAGTGTTCATCAATCATGCCCAGATGGTTTTAATGACATTGCTGTAGGAGAGGAGTTACTCATCCGAGAGTTCTCCATTCTGATTGCTTTTTGTTGTTGTGACCTGGTTTGGTTTTAGGTCTTTCTCCACCAGCTTATGCAGCTTTCCAAACAGCAGCTGTGATCCCTGCAGAGGCAGCAGCCCTTTACCAGCCTCAAGCCCTCTTGCCAACCACCAGGACGCCCCAGGCCTCTGCAGCTGCTCCTCCAACTGTTACCTACTACCCAGCCCAGGCTGCTCAGCTTTACATGAACTACACAGCTTACTACCCCAGGTAACCCCGAGATTTCACTGCCTCTCTCGACCTTTCATCCCAGTGCAGCAGGTGACTCTCTGGACACCTGTGAACAGCTCTTAAATTTGTATTTCTGGTGTAGGTAATCTTGGGAACTTCATGTTCAGCAACAGAGGCAGAAATCATTTTAATTGTTTGTGTCCCTGTAAGGGAGTTCATCTCCTCTGTAGGTTCTGCTTGAATCTCATGATAATGCTGGCTTATTATTTCACAGGGGGTTTTTTGGGCACTGGGGCAATGTCATCAAGGCAGTTCTATTTCTTGGCCAAAAGAGAAGATGTGTCAATACGCATGCCTACCCTCACCTCTTAAGTTTGTTCTTTTACTCACAGTACGGTTTTCTGTGCTAAAAGACTCATCATAGGTGTGTACTAGGTTTGATTTTGTATATCAGTGAGACCAAAGAACATTTTAACATGTGAAAGCAAAGCAGATCTCCACCTTTTCCCTTCCAACAGATGGTATCAGCATGAGTCACTGAAGTCTGGTACACGGGTTGTGGGGAAGTAACTTGTTCATGGTAGCTCTTAGGCTTGTGACATTTGCTAGCTTGAGTATCTGCTAGTTTGCTAGATAGGCCCTGACCAGAGATGGAGATGATAACTACTCACATTTTGTGACTCAGAAATGCCAGATTTGGGCGTTTTTCTCCTTTTCATACTCTTGCACACCTCCCCTTTATTTCTCTGTGTTTTTATTAATGATCTTAAAACAAGTTATCTGCAGCTACTTTTTTCTACTCCCCTGTGAAATAACAGATGACAGTCCTTGTGTCTTTAACTACAAATGTTAACTATTTTCCCTTCCCTTGCGAAATTAAGAAAGTCCACAAAACAATCCACATCAGGACTGTTTGTTTTTCTGTGGTGTTTGGGTTATTTTCAAATCTAAATTTTCAGTGTCATTTTTGCCTGTTCTGAGTAGTAGACCTAGTTATTGGTTTTTGTAACAATTTTGCTCCTTCTCTCTCTTTCAGTCCTCCAGTGTCTCCTACCACAGTGGGGTACATTGCAGCTCCTCCAGGAGCTGTGGCAGCTGCTGCCACTGCCACCCACACTCCGATCCTTCCCCAGCCTGGAGCCTTAGTCCGGATGCAGGGCTTGCCATATAACACAGGAATGAAGGAGATACTCAGTTTCTTCCAGGGGTACCAGGTTAGTATGCAGCCCTCACCTTGAGATCGTATTTGGACCTCTGAGTATTGATCAGTGGAGGTCAAACTGAGCAAGCAAATGCTTTTGGAAACTGCCAAACAAGTGTGCAAGCTGCATGTTGTATGTTGAACTGGCAGACTGAAGTGTGACACACGATTTGCCTTACTTCTTATTAAATAAACAAATCCTGATTTGGAAGCAGTTGTTTGGGGTTTGAGTTTGAAGACTTCAGAGCCCCAGTGTGAGAGGGGCTGCCACAGGAAAGTGGGGGCTGCCAAAATTTTCAGTCCTGGCCTCTTGGTGGTGGGAGCCTTTTTGTAGGGTCAGTGTTTGACCTCCAACACTTAAAGTTTGCAGATTTCTAATACGGAGAGCTGTGGTCTTAGTGTGGTGACTCACAAAAGGAGAGACATAGATGCCTTGGTCAAACACTGTTTCACGTGCTATTTATTTTGGTTACAGGCAGGAACATCTTTCATTAAAGCTGTATTACATTGCAAACTAAAGGAAATCTCTATTATCCATGCTGTCCATATTGACAGCAAATATACTATAGGTAATGTCAGTCTTTAGGGACTGATGGAATGCTCTCAGGTGAGCAAACAGAAACTTATCTTCTTGATGAGTTTAAAAAAAGAAAAAAAGCACCAGCTACTAACCCTGTTTTCCAGCAGCCTTTACTTGAATTCATGGAATGGCTCTTTCCGTGTCTTCTGCCTTTTGTCTCAGAGGATACTGTATCTATATCCATTTGTCATGACATGTTTGCTAAAAGGAAAAGAAATTGAATATGGTATGTTCTGGTGAGTATTTAACTCCTGTGGGTAACAGCACTTACACTGCTACCAACTCTGCCCTTTTGGGTACTGCTTGGAAGCCCTGACCTAAAATCCTCTTTGTGACTCTCAAAGCACTGCAAGTGAATAAGTGATTTGTGTCAAAAGGCAACAATTTTTGTGTGTTTGTCCTTCAACATTCTGGGATAACACTGATATTGCTAGAGTTAATGGGAAAGATTCAGGCATGGGATGTTTTCTTTCTTTATTTCTTTTTTTTTAACCTTACGATTCTTACAGGACAATGAGCTTTAATTTTTTGAGCCATATGTCTGGTATGCAAATAAATGTAGACTGAGAACTTGATGCTTAAATGTATATGTTCCAAGTTGTGAGTATTTGGAAGATGCAGTGCTCTACCTGTTGTGTCTTCTTTTTGAATGTTACATTTCTGTTTTGAAAGCAGTTTTGCATACTCAGTTTTTCAGTAAAAAAAGATAGTCACATATAAAGTGTGGTGAATTTTGATGAATAGTAAAAAGAAACAGAATATTATTGTATTTTAGAGCTTTTTCTTCCACAGATATTTCCAGAGTTCAAACCAAGTTCAGTTATTTGTGGCTTTCATGATGCTCAGACAAGCAATAATAATGCATCCTGTTGTTTAGCCATCAATATTTTGCCTTTTAGTTGTTTTCTGCTGGCTGGGGGTTTTGGTGGCTAGATGGTGGATGTATTAAAACCTTGAGTGTGGAAGCTTATTTGCTAAACTGAAATTCAGATAAAGTGTAACTCTACCTTTGAAAAATGTGGCCTGAACCTGTACATCCATGGAACAGGTCAGTGACCACCTCTAGCATCTCTACCTTTCACTAAATCTCCAGTTTGGTGAATCTGGACTTTGTGTCTTGTGCTTAGTTTGTCCTTCTCATTTCTGCACTTCAAGAGCAGTTCCTGGTGTTCATATTGCACAATTAAATGGTTAGATGAACAGAAATTTTGCCACAAGGTGAAACCTATATTGTGCTGCTGCAACCTCCTGTGATTATCAGTTACTTTTATTAAATTGCTCACCTCTTTGATTTCTTTAGAAGATGTTGTCCAGATGAGATCAGGTTCAAAATCTTATAAAGGAACCAGGAATTCTTTTCAATTGTTCTTGGAATCCTGCGTGTGGTAATGCTAGTTTTATACTCATTCATTCCTTCAAGGGAAAAAGAGATGGTGACTTACTGTAATGGGACGATATTACATCTCTGGAGCAATAACTAATCTTTATTTTTTTTTCATTTTTCCTCCCCTTTTTTCACATTGTTTTCTCATTTTCTGCTGCCGCCCAAGGATTTATTGCACGATGCTTCTGCTTGTTCATAAAGTGAGCCCTTAATAATCATCAGTGGTTTGGGCATGGTTTTAATCTCTGTAAACTAATTGATGTTGGTATTCAATGGACTTCAGTGTTGGTATTCTGGGAACCAGATCAGAGATGCTGGGATTGAAGGGTGATTTTTGTCTTTGTGTGTCCTTGTCTGGAAGGAGCAGGGTTTAAGTTTTAGTTCTTGCTTTATTCTCCTCTGGATTTTTCCTTCAGGCTTCATGGGCTCTCTATATATTGCATGTGTGCACATGTTGCTACTTTAGTGAAAGCACTTTTCATACCAGACCTGCCTCTTAAGAGATGGACTTTGCCTATCATGGGCTTCAACAAGCTGGTCTCAACATCAGTACATGCTTCTAAAAACAAATAATTTAAAAGTCTGCAGATCAGCATTTTAATTTTCATTTAATTTTATTAGCATTAGCCTCTCGTTTAGTGTTTCAGCAGCTCAATTTCTTATTGTAATTCTGTTTTCTTGGTTTTATTGGTGAAAATTCCTTCCAGCTTGCATGTATTTATTGTAACTTAGATTGAGCAATTGAAAAACTCGGGAAGAATTTTAATAGTAAATCAGGGAGATGGCAGTTTTTCCCATCACCTCTCTGTATAATATTGTAGTGTATGTAATCCTCAAAAGAACCAATATTAGTATTTTCTGATTCAGTAATTCACATTAAACTGTTTTTTAGTTGTACTAAATGTATGTAAAGCAATATGGCCATTGATTTGAGTCCAGTTATATGCTGGATACATAGCTAAAGGATAGCTGAAAAAACAACCACAAAACCCAAGCCAACTAAAACCACACTGAGAAAACAACAAACCCCAAAATAACCAAAACAACAACAAAACCCTCACCATGCCATTCACCAGGTGCTTAGCAGATCCTGGTCTCTGGGCACTATTTTGAGGTAAGGGATCCATGGATGGGATTGTGAAGAGACTCTTCAGGAATTCAGAAAAATAACTCATATTTCACACCGTGGGGTAAAGTTAGAGGAAGAAGGGATGCAAATATAGTAATAACATACAGCAAAACTCCTTAGTGTTACTTTAGGCCATCACTCTCTACAGCTGTAGAAACAGTGAGAGAATTCTAGTAAATAATGAATGAACAGGGGTAGTTGTGATGGATTTATGTGAAGATGGTACATAGCAGAACAAAATTTTTCACTGAAGTACTTTTCTTTTTCTTTATTTATTAATGGGTTTTACTATTTAGCCACTAAATTAATCAATGCAAGATATTTTAGTCTCCACATAGTGACTTTTTTGGGGGGTTGGGATTTTCTTTCAGTTTTCTTTTTTTGTTGTTTGGTTTGGGGTTTTGGGGGGGGGGGTGTTGGTGTGCGGTTTTCAAAAAAATTTTTTTATGCGAATGCAAATAATGACAGGGTTGGTATCAGACAAGAACTGTTAGGTTAATCTAAAAGCAGATGAAGTTTAGCTGTGCCCATGATCTTAGCTGACCAAAATCTAGTTCACAGCTGTCGTCTTGGCTAGGATTCAGCCTCCCTCTAGTAGTACTTGCGCAGTTTCTTGGAGGTTGGCATGAATGTGAACTCATGTCTGCCTGAAAAAGACCCTGTGGATTAGCTCTTAGAAAGCAGACTTTCTATTTAGGTAGGTTGTGTGTAAGTATAGTAGTAAAAAAAACCAAACTAGAAGATGACTAAGATTTAGGGGCCATGGTCACCATCTGAACTTTTTTTAAAGCCCCCCAAATTTGCTGGAAAAGGCTGGGATAGAAATGTGAGGACTTCCTTGTGTACGTGTCTCTACATAAGAAAAGATTAAAATAAATAGTGTTCTTTAAACCTTTACTGGGCTTAAGTGTCTTTTGTAGCTATAAAGAGATTTTGCAGTATATTAATCCTCCAAGGCTTCAGAGATGCAGAATTTAAGGCTTGTTGGTGGAGGGGAGGAGAGTGGGTTGTGTTTAGACCAGTAATAAGGAAGTGAAGGAAAGTGGATGGATGGCTAAATTCCAATGGAACTAACGACATTTCTCTGTTGTATCAGGACAACAGACTTCATTGTTACTGACTTTTTAGGGATTAGGAGATTTTTTTTTTCTGAAATGTGTGTTTAAACAAAGAAGTATTCTCCATTTCCTTTGGGCTCCTTTTGAAATCTGATTCTCTGTAGTCTGAGAGGGGGATACCCCATCATCTGTGTGCCAGTCCTAGGCATGGTACCTTCTGACTAGGGAAAGGAAAGGGGAAGTGCTAGAGGAAGAATTCCCACTTACTGGGATTAGAAGTCATCTGGCAGTACAGACACTGTTCCATGCTCACCCCCACACTCTCAGAATAGAGCACACTGCTTGTTTCGCTTTATTCTAAATTTATCTCCCACCTGGAAACGTTGTCTGTGTGGAGCAAGTATCTGTGAGACTGGGACAAGTAAATTAGTGGTTACAGTTTCTGTCTGCTGCCTCCCAGGCTTGAAGCAAGAGACTAAAGTGGCACCCTCTGTACTTTTGGAACAGGCATTACCTGTTTTAGCCTCTGATACACAGCATGTTCAGGTGGTGTCTCTTCCACAGAGCATTCAGATATTTGTGGGTGTTTCTATAGGCAGTCTTATGGTACAACTGATGTACTTCTAAGGGCAAAGCCATTTTAGGGTACTTCTCCTGACTCTTGTGCTAAAGGTTGCAGTTACCTAAATCTGATTAAATCTGATTTTATATTCGTCAGATTTGATGTATATCAAGGGTATATTGTATATTGAGGGTAGTGTGGGTGAGAATTGCAGCTGCCTTCCTGAAATGGCCATTTTGCCTATAACGTTTTCCTTTTCTATTATTTGCTCCTGTTTTTTCCCAGTTGGAGTGTGCCTAAATATACTTTCCAGTTACAATGCTAGGGTTGTTTTTTTTTTTGGCAGTGGGTTATTTTCTCTAGATTGCTTTGTATGTGCTGTTTTTAGACTTTGAATATTCACTGTAGGAACTGCAAAAATGAAATGGAAATCAATGACTTACTGGTTAGTGACCTGGTTAAATCTGTGCACAGCCTGTGAAGGGAAGACAGTCCCATATTTCTCTCAGCAAGAGAAGAACAAAGCAATCAAATAGGTTGAAGAAAAAGAGAATTCAAGGTGAAAGTATAGTGTAATGCATCTTTATTAACCAGCTTACCCTTGGTTTTGTCCTGTGTGGTTGGATATTCTTGTTTTGTTCTTATGGGTTCTGAAACACAGACAGAATCAGAAAGATTCACAATCATGTGCTTATTCAGGCAAGTTAGAGTAATTTTCTTTTTATTTGAAGTATTTATTGTTCTACAGCTTCTGTTTTAATCGACTGCAGTCTCTTACCTATCCTTGTGATTAGAAGCTACTTCTATTTCTAAGTCTTTTGATGAATTTATTTTTCTTCTTTCTTTCTTTCTTTCTTTCTTTCTTTCTTTCTTTCTTTCTTTCTTTCTTTCTTTCTTTCTTTCTTTCTGTCTTTGCCTAAGCTCTGACAACTCTGACATTTCTGCACTGGATATTTTTTCCAACTTTCATAATTTCCACATTGTTTATTCCTTTTCAAGTGTAACTTATGAAATACTGTCCCTTACAAGAGTAAGACTGTAGAACTTTGCCTACTGTACGTCTACTGATAATCTAAAGTATGTACTATCTTGAGACATTCCTTCCAAAGAGTAAACTTACGTTTTGTAGATTTGTTTCAAGGGCAGGTCTGGGAACTGATAAATCTAATATTTGCACGGTCTGGTTGCCCTGGCAGAGACTATCTAGAAAATACTTCTTATATTTGTCTTTTACTTAATGGCATGGGTTTAGATGTGAAGGTGGCTAGAATTCAGTAGTAAAATTCTGGGGGGTTCTTTGCTTTTATGTTCTCTGGGCTCTTGGTTGTTGTTTTCTGTGAAAGGTGCGTACTGAGATGGTTGGTGTTTTCTTTTCAACTTCCCTTTGGATGGATAAGTGTCCTATATACCCAAATATAATACCCTTTTCTCCCTAAGCTGGCAGGAGACTTTTTGTATGATAGAAATATCAAAGGAAAGGCAGCATAGTGCATCTACATTGTGTGCATTTGGCAATCATTTAAAATGTTAGTGCAAAACCATTAGTGTTAATCTGTCTGGGGAGAGACAGGAAACTCTTCTTGACACTGAAAAATATTCTACAACTCAGGTTATGCTAAGCACTCTTGTCTTCTGGATTACAGGAGCCATTCAAGTAGTCTTTGCAGCATGTGTAAGAATGCTCAGTCCCTTTCCAGGATATGTGATTTGGAAAGATTGTGTGCTAAGAACAATTTCATATTCTCCAAGATGTATTTTCTGACTATACATGTCATATTTGCACCAGGCCAATATTATAAGTGATTACTGTTCAGATTCAGGATTTAAAATAATTCTTAGATCTGATTCACATATGTGGTTTTTGTTCTAATTTGTTGGTGTGACTGTTGTGTACAGTCACTATTTTTATTTTACATTACTTCTCAAAATCTATCATGATGCAGTTACACTGTGTAGTTTATTTCATTTTCCAGTGCAGAAATACACTACACTAGGATAAATGCTATTTTACCTTGTGAATGCATTCATGCTGGGGCACTGATTTTCTTTCATTACATTGGTGTAGTCTATGGAAGACAAGTATTGTCTGCAGCTCAAGTGTTGGTCACTCTACCCTAGAGAAGCTGCATTTCATTCCCATGAGTGCATAAAAGATCCAGATGAGATCATTACAATTATTCTGATCCCCCACTTCAGTGTGCAGGCTGGAAGATGCTCATCTATCCCAGTGAGAGCCATTACTGGGTTCATGATTGTGCTTGTGAAAATGTAAGGGTTTGGTTACCTGGTGCTGCCATCTCATGAATAGAAGGAAAAAAAGGAGCACTGTATGGTCTGAGCTATTTCCCTTCCTTGATGACAAGCAGTTCAAATGCATAGTTTAGAATATTCTCCATAAGCATTTACTTTATTTCTACAACCAGTGATACAATTAATGTATTTTTTATCTTACGTAAAAGTAGTTTCTGTCCAATCCAGTGTCTCCTGCCAGTTGTCATAGCTGATGCTCTTAATTGTGGTTGCAAATAATGGTCTGTGTGGCTTGCTGTGCCAGACTGTTCCTTCTCTTGCTGATTGTCCCATGTCACACTTGTACTGTAGTATGCACCTGATGACTACAATGGCCTAATTCAGCTGAGCGATCAAGCCAGGAGTGTGTTACAAGCACCGAAAGAGTGGGTCTGTTTGTAACTCTTTGTAACTTCTGAAGAAGGTAAGATGTGAGTGGCAGAGCCTGCATCTCCAGAGGTGAATGGGAAGGGAAAGAAGGGCTTGGTGCTACAGAGATCTTTGCTTGTGGCTTTCCCCCCTTAGTAGCTTGCATTGGGATCTGGTGTTAGTCTTTCTGCTTCAAAAATCAACTAACCCAAGGAAATGGGCTGACTGTGATCTGTAGCTGATGGGCAGCACTGGTGGAGGTAGTGTGGTTGCCTGGTTCTGCTCAGATGGTGTGTTCGACTTCCAGAAGGCTGTCTTAATACTTGTGTCTCATGGGAATCTTTCAGTCAATATTTTCCCCTTAATAGTGGTAGAAGATGATTTTTTTCCCCCCTGATATTGCTAGAAAGCACACACAAATGTGTGTGCAAAAACCCCCCAGACAACTGACTGGATCTTTTCTGTACCATATAACTGGCTAGATATTGGTTTTTTCAGAAGAAGGTTTTTGGGTATAGTGACTTTCTAATGCAACTGACTAGATTTGCTAACAGTAAACTTGTCTGCATTTTTGGCACTTACACATAATTCTTTGAGAAAATTTGTTATACATTATGCCACGGTACTACTATATTGCATTCAAAATGCTACTGGTTAGTTAGTACATTTTCCTTTTCCCTAAGAAATAAACAGAACAACCTTTCAGTTTAAAAATGTCAATCACATATTGTGCCTTGAGAGAATTCCTTTCACAGATAAATGTATTTTCACTAACAACCATCAACTCAGTTGTTTCCAAATTAGCTGTTTTCTTGTGTTGAATTTGTAGGGATCAGATGGACTGCATGGTCTGGCGATTAACTGGAAAACCAGACCAGCAATTGGTTTCTACTAAGGATGACATGGAAACAGTCTTCGACTAATTCATGGAGTAGCTCAGTCTGAATTCTAAGTGATACAAAGTAGCATCCAGGAAAAAGATTTGTGTGAATCTGAATCTAATTTTACAACACAAATGAACATACAGAAAATATATTTCTCTAGAGATATCTATAAATAAGAATTTAAACCCAGTATGTCTTAAAATGAAACTGAAGGGGTTAATTTACCTCTTTTAATTATGCTGCTTGTAGAATGTGTAGACTACTCTGCTAACTTCCTATACAACTCTTATAACATGAATTTCCAGATCCCTACATCGATATTATACCAATACTGTTATTTAAACTATGTTTTTAAAGCTCTCCTCTGTGCTCAGAGGTCTAACTGTGCTCCATGTGTGTTTCCAGCTGACTCTGAGCTGAAATATTAAAGTTCTATTCTAGACTGACAGTAAATGAGTTGATCCCATATGGATTAACAGCAAGGAGCTGGTTTAGAGCAGAGCATCTTTTAGCTCAGATTTGCAGCTCAACCCAAGCTGTGTACAGCTTTCTCTTTCAGAGAGGTGAAATGCTCTGAAATACTCTGAAATAAACCAAGATTGCTTCCAAACTAGAAGTGGCTTTAGACACAATTTTTTATCTGTTTTTGGATTTCTTACTGCATGCTATTTCTTGACTAACTTTAGTTCTCTGAGAAGAAATGATAGAAAGTTTGTACTAACTGTCTTATGCATGCTTTTAATTTCTAAAGTGTACTGTTGCTTATATTTTAAGAGTATTTTTGCTGCCTGCTCAGTGTTTGGGTGAGTGAAGCTCTGGCATGCACTTGCTTTA
The DNA here is from genome assembly GCA_013397075.1 of Rhabdornis inornatus. Lineage (NCBI taxonomy): Eukaryota > Metazoa > Chordata > Aves > Passeriformes > Rhabdornithidae > Rhabdornis > Rhabdornis inornatus. The sequence goes on along the minus strand of VWZS01007473.1, from coordinate 2,200,554 downwards.
TTTTCATATGTTTGAATGTAAAGCTGATATATGATATGATATATGAATGAAATGCTATTGGTAATAACTGAGAAGTCTGCTATTTCTTGTAGTATACCAAACACACATAAATTCCACAGAAATGAAACACTTAAATACTTTAACCTTTTATGAACTCAAGAGGACAGATGTCACGCAAACTTGAAGTAATATTCATAAAACTGGTTGGTTTTCCAGCATAGCTTTGTCTGATTATTTTTCAGAAAAACTAACATTGTATGCTGAGCTTTGGATCCTTAAGTCTCTGGTTTTGAAACTTCACTGAGATTCATTTCTATCCAACAACCAGGAGTTCCAAACTTAGCTTGGAAGAATTTTCTGCATGTTATGGAAAATGGATGGGGTACAGTAGGGCTGACAGTGATGTCTGCTTTGAACTCAGCAATTTGGAACTGCCTTTTAACACTTCATGAGGGCAAATGCTCTCCAAAGTAAATCAACTCCAATGACTAACTCTCATCTACTAATCTGCTTTTTCTTAGCCTTGTTAAGATTACGATAAATATTTTATTTAATTCAGTTGAACTGCACCAAATTTTACTTAACTTTTCTGAAAAACCTTCCTTGCACTGTCTACCTGTGTTGAGTTCAGCTCATTCTCTCAACACAGAACTCATACAGCTCTCTTATTTTTTGCATGTGTGTTGGGGTTTTTTTAAACTTTTGTGTGTGGGTATTGATGTGCCTTAATAGCCTTTGTCAATTGGCCAGTAGTCCACATAGTACAAAAATTATTCATGCCTGGATTTCTTGCTCCATTCACCTCCTACTGACATCTAACTCTCTCTTTTTATCAACCTTTAATCTCAATTGCTTCTCTAGCAACATTGTTGCCCAGAATTATGTCTACATCACTGTATTCAGCACACCAGCAGAATAAGAGCTGCTGCTGCTGCTTGTCAGGCTAAAAGCAGAATTTCCTTTAATCTTTGATTCCTTCTCCGTCCCATTCTTAACATCCAGAATATTTACACTATGGACACAGGAGTGGAGTGAGCCAGATGCACTAAAAAATGTACCAGCATTAAAAACTGCATTTCCAGTTGTGGTCTCTGCTCTTAATAGTTTTTTTTTTTCTTTTGTCTTCTTGTACCATTGCAGCTCCAAGCGGATTCCATCCTCATGCTTTACAACTTTAGTGGCCAGCCCAGTGGTGAGGCATTGGTGACTTTTCCAAGCCTGGATCTAGCTAAGAAAGCAGTGGCTGAGAGGAACGGGCAGCTCCTGGGAAGCCACTGTGTTCAATTGTACCTGGTCTAACTGAACACACTCTGGAGGATGAGGAAAGGATGTTGCACTCAACACCGTGCCTTTTGCAAAATGAGAAGTCTTCCCTTGCCACCCAGGCAGCAACAAATGTGCCTTTTCAGCATAACATGTTGGAATGCAGCATGGTGCATGTCCTTTTTAATTTGAAAAATGGCGTCTCCTATGCCAAAGATAAAGTGAAACCAAAAATTATGCAGTTAATTTACTTAATTTCTAACATACCTGTGTAAAAAGAAGCAAAGCCACTCCTGGCACGTAGTTAATTCTGAAGACAGTCCAAGAGCACTTCAGCTACCGCAGCCACGGGTGAAACTTACTCAGTAGCATTTGAAGTGGAAAGCGATGCTTGAGTCATTCAGATTCTTCTGTGTTTAGTTTTTAAGAGTTTACACTCGACAAAGTGTCTCGTTCTTGTAGAGTTTAAATGTCTTTAGAAAGGTCTTTTGGAATGCATGGCTTACCCAGTTCCAAGTGTAGATCGTATTGATTTTCGTTTTGTTTTGTTCTTGACTGGAAAATATCAGGATGCTGGATCCCAAACACAATTGTCCTTTTTTATGTTTTCATTAGACATTGTTTTGCAAAAGCCATATTTGACCTTCTTACCGGTGTACTGCTGCCAATGTGTAAAGCAAAAAAATAAAACCAACAGCAAAACCAGAAAAATCCTCTCTTCCCACCCATAACTCCTTGCCCCAAACCCAAATTTTTAATCTCTACAGGACAAAAGTGGCACATAAACCTGAGTACTAATAAGTTATATTTTTTTATTTAAGCATAATAGCTTTCAGATACTGTATTAAAGATTTTGCTCTAGTTTATGTGCATGCAATTTGTTTACATCTTTAAACTACTTTATTTGTATATTATGAAACAGCAAGATATGTTGAAATCTGAATTCTCTAGTGCATGCTTTTTTCTTTTTCCCTGTGTGTGTATATACATAAGCTAGAAGTACTTTTACGTCGTGTAGCATGTGTTTAAAAGAAGACATCTGCTGTAGTAGCACTAAATGACTTTGTTTTTACTGTGCCTTACTTCTAAACCATTCCAAGTGCAATACCAGCAGAGCAAAATGTAATGAATTCTGTTGTTGACATGTTCATGGATGTCTGAATTGATTTTTTTTTTGTTAGTGTACAATTTGAGTTGTACTTTAAAGAACTGAATGATGTATGCTTCTTTATATTACAATAAATAAAAGAGATGCTTACGATGTGCATTGTCTTTTGAAAGTGATTTATGCTTTGGTTTAATGTATTTTCACAGAGCATCAGTCTTTAATAAATAGCCTTACACACTTTTCTCTTAGATTTAGATGAGCATTTGTACTTTGTGCCTGCAGTGTGACATCTCTGGTTTTTTGGGGTTGTGGTGTTGGTTTTTCTGTTGTTTTGGGGATTTTTTGGTTTTTGTTTTTGTCTTTTTGCATGTTCTAGTATACCAGAAGTCTCTATGATGTGTGTTTCTCTCCTAGTGCAACACATTTTAGGCAACATGATGGAACTGTTTACATGCTTAGTGTTCTCTTTCTGTTGCCAGAGGAAACAAAGTATTGAACTTGAAATTGTGTTCGTGTTTGCGTTTAATTGACCTAATGGGTCACTCGCTTTTCTGTGCAATCCAAAATGCTACATTTAAGTCAAGATAGAGCCAGTGTTTGTAGTGGAAATGGATAAAGGGAAGGAAATCATATTGAGATGAGGTCTGTTTCTCTCTAGTCAGACACATCTCATGCCAGATACCATTTCACCATCAAAACCTCCCAAACTGGGTTTCAGCGCAATCAGGTGGGACTGGAGGGAAAGATTCTTTTGTAATTTTTAAGTGGGAGTGTTTGCACTAATTTGTTTCCAATATTTTTCTTGGTAAAGTCTACCAATAATCTTACTTTTAGAGTAATTTGAATAGTATAAAGGATTGCACAGTGGTAATTAACATTCTCATTGTGCCTTGGAGGAAAATTTGGTAGCTGTGTAGTCCATTTATCACACACTTAGTCTGCCACGGTCCAGCTGGTCACGGCTTTGCAGGGTGTTGAAACATTCTCATTTTTCCTCTTATAAAACCCCTATGGAACTCGTGGTTTTCTGCTTCCTTGGCAAGCTGAGGAATGGAGAACCTCAGTCACAGCAGCGTGATTTAGATGTAAACACTCCCCCTACTCATTTAACACCTTTATGGCTTAGTTGGCTACGAGCACAGTTCTGCTTTGGAGAGCAGTCCCACACCCACATCACAAACTGCAAACAGGCTCTGCCGTGTGCACAGTCCGTACCTACCTGTCAGCCACTGAGGTTTTATTCCCTGCTTGGCATGAGATGGTGGAAACCAGTTCTAGAAAGTGAACTTGGGGATGTTTCAGGGTGTGTGGTTTTGTGTGTGAAACCCATGTGGGACATGGGACCAGTGTATAGTTTTTAGCAGTTGTCTGTGTAAAATGACTGCAAGGGTAGTGGCAGCATTTTGGGCAGACCAGAGCCCTGACAAGAGACCAGACCTGGGCATCTCTTCCTCTGAACTTAAACTTCCTTGCCCATATTGACAACTCTGTGATCTTGTCCAAAAAGAAGAATAAAAGAGAAAAAAATAAGGGGAACGTTAAAAAACAGAGTGCTGATGGCATAGGGCGGTGGCTGGTAGGAATCCATCAGGATAACAGAATATTCCGAGTTAGGAACCCCAGGGCCCATCAAATCCCACCGTAACGTGAACGGCGCACCCGGGCTCGAACGCGAGAGCTCAGCACTGCGGGCGCCGCGCTCGGAGCGGGGGCTGGTCCCGTGAGGGGCCGGGCCGGGCCCCGCGGGGACCCAGCTCCGCCGGCCGCCTCTTACTCTGCCCTTCGCCTCGGCAAGAGCGGGCCGGGCCGGAGCGCTCCGCTTCTCCGGGGGTCGGCTCCGGGGCCGGGGCCCGGCTGGGCCCGCACTCGGCCTTAGAGCAGTTCTGGGGCTGCCCGCAGGGTTTGTGCCTCGGCTCAGGGGCTGCGCCGGGCCCGCGGCTGAGGCAGGGCACTCGTGAGGGCCCAGGGTGCCCTCTGACCCCTCAGCTTCTCCTCCGGGAGCCACCAACAGCGTCCCTTTGCGCTGCTCACCTGGAATTTTGCTGCAGATGCTTTATAGATGATGTACAAGAGCTTTAAGTACAAGAGCTCTCTTCCACAAATGGAAAATAAATACTTTTCTCACACGTGTTTGGATGATGGCTTCCAGCACTGGAGAAGGTTGGGAGCTTAGGGTAAGGCCTATTTTTTATTCTTTGATGAATGCACTTACTCGTTGTGATTAAACTGTGCTGTGTGGCAAAGCCTTATCAGATGAATAGCTGTCTTTACATGCATGTATCTTAACAGAAAATCTAAAAAGCTATTTAAGCTTTAAATATTTCACCAAAGAAGAACTGAAGTTTGGTAAAGAACTCTGATTTAACTTTTACTGTTGTTAAAGAATGGGTCCTCACACTCAGCAACAAAATTCGATTCTCAAAAAGAAGCTTGTTCTGTGCTTGCAATCAGCAAACTCCTTCACCTGCATTTGTGCTGCCATGTTGTATAACTGAGGAACAGAATTACTACTGGTTGTGTTTCTTCTCCTGGTTTCACATTTCTGATAGTGCTGGTTGGAGATGATTCATTTAGTCATTTCTGCTCCCATTCTCTTGAGACTGATAGTTTTACCTAGAGATGATTTCTATGTATGCCCATCCATGGGATGTTCCTGCCCAGGAACATAAGCTTATTCTTATTATTTTTGTTGGAGATGAGACTGAAGGGTTTGAAACGGCCGTTCTCTATTTCAGTAGTTGCAGCTGTGCATCCAGATCAGGTGTTCTTGGGATTTCTTTATTTGCAGAGCAGACTTGCCGAAGATGGGCTATAAGTTTGCTTGTTTATGTGAATTAAGGTATTTCCAACAAATATTTTATTAGCGAAATTCAATTCCTCGGGTTTTTTTTAAAGAATAAAAGCTTTTAAAAGCTTTTCAGCACCTTCATTTTTGAAATAGTATTTGTTCTGTTTCAGTCAGTTAAAATGAACTGCTGATGTCGGCTGACAGTTTCACCTCTTGGGCCCTGTCTTATATATAACTGTATTTGACAAAGTCTGTTATATTTGGAGTCTATCACAAGAAGTGTCTTCTAAAAGCTGATTGCATCTAAGGAAAACTTAAAGTATTCTAAGCCAGAAAATTCCTGATGTGCCAAGGTTTGCCTGTAGTCAATTTAAAATGTCACCTTTTTAGATCTACTTGTTATAAAGTTTTTTAAAAAGAAAATCCAAACTAAACTAGAGACCTGATTTTTTTCCCCTCTTTTTTCTTTTTATATAATCAAGTGAGGGCTACTGTATTATTTAGCTGGATATGCAGCTGAAATGCAAATATTCAAATTAAGATGACAGCATGTTAATTCAGACTTGCTAATTTCTTTTATTGCCGTGTTATTATAATCGTTTTACTTTAAAAACATGATTTTTTAAAAATGGCCATTGTCTGTTGCTTTCTGTGTGCTTGCTGATAATTTAAAGTTGAGTTTAAATAAAATGCCTTTCTTTCTGCTCTGATTTTGCCGATTTAATGTTAGCTGTGTCTTTCAGAGAATGTCTTTAGCTGCCAGTAGATGTCCCCTTTCCATCGGGGTTCGCAAGGAAGAGACTGGGAACAGCAGCTTTGGAGCCGGCAGTTCCCTGTCGGCAGCTGCAGCAGGAGCTTCGGTGCCCGAGAATGCTCTGGTGTCTGTTCGCCTTCAAATCGGAGGTCATTTTGCTGTTCATAAAATTGTTGACTTAACTTGATTGTGCTTTTTTTGTGTGTTTTTCTTTTTTGCTGTCTTTTTTTTCATTTTCTTTTTTTTGGGTCAAATTTGGCCTTGTTTTTCTATTCTAAATGTTTGCTACGAGTTCATTGACGTTCAATACGGTTGCTTTGAAACGTACAGACTGATTTCAAATTGTGAAAATCACAATTGTATCTGACTGCGTTTAGTCGGAAAAAATTTACTTTTAAAAACTACTCTACGAAAAGAAATCCATGAGATGTTTGCTAGAAATTCAGTACCAATGACTGGACAAAAGGAGTGCTTTAAGTGTCACCCCAATGTAAACATAGTGTGTTAGACCAAAAATGAAAGGAAAATGACTCTCGTCTTCTGGCTCCTGGTGCCCCTGTGCTTTGGTGGAACAGCCTCGGTGCTGGCAGGGCTCCTCTCTAGAGGTGCTGCCGGTTCTTTTTTGTTTGTTCGGCTCCTCGCTGCTGGGGGTGCTAAACTGCTGCTGGCAGAGAACGAGTTTGTTGTTCTTGTTGGTTTTAATCCTCGTCTCTCGGGGCATTTCCTTTGGTTGTGTTAACACCATAAACTGAGAATCTTTGGGAATTCTCCTTGTGGAAGATCCCGTGAGATACTCAGAGTAGTGTGCAGATCCTACAGAAAGAAGTGTAAAACTGGAGAGAGATTTTTAGTGTTCAAAATCAGATCTTGAGTCGCTCCAGCACTTGCCACATTTTGGACTGCCTAATTTTTTCAAGAGAAATTGAAAAGGGGGGGGCGTGTGGGGGGTTGCATATCAATAGTTCCACTATTTAGAAAAAGGAAGAAACTCACCCACAGCCCTTAACCCTCAAACACGGGAGCTGTCTTTGTAAATTTCTGTTGCTTTGAACTCTGGGAACTTTAAACAGGGCCTTCTTCTGCTCCTAGACCTTCTAGGACATTCTTCTCTTGTTGAGCAATAGGTGAAAATAAGAACATGTTTTGTTTCATTTGAGAAAGCAGCTTTTACAATAGACCTAATGAAGGTGCAATTGTTCTGGTTTATACCAATGTCCTGTACTGGTCCCTACCTTCCAGCTTGGCTGTTACAACATTGTAACTTCTGAGAAGTTTTTGTTGTTGTTGCTATTTGGTTTTAATCGTTCCTTGTTACCAGCACTTTATCTTCTGCTTGCTGGAAGTAGAGGAAAAGTTAATGTGCTACTGCCATGGATCACTTGTGTGTGTATATTCCCTTCTAAAATAACTTGAGATGTTTGAATTTCATGCAAAGGTAAATTTTAAAATTTGTATTCATGTGCAAAAATATTAAAAATCTTTACTCTGGGTACGTTTAAAATAATAATACTTGAAAGTATACAGGAGCAAAATTAAGGAAATATTGTTATATTTCTTCTTACTACTATCCACAAGAATAGGTGCGAGGTGGAAGGGAAAAACAGAATAACTGAGGAGAGGAAAAATTATGTATTTTGGGGAGGAGGAGTCTTACTGGAATCTTCTGTGAGAAGCTCCAACAAACTGATGGTGATTTGTTGGAAAAATCTCTGTTATGTGCAGTAGAATAGCATTAGAATTTAGCTGTCTTTGCTGCATTGAATAAAAGCTTTTGAGTTTTCAGAGTGACGTCTTTTCCAGCTGTTTTCTGAACGAATTCAGTTTTGGGGATCTCTCTGGGACTGCTTTCAGTAGGGATGGAAGGCACACAGAGTTCTGCTGTGGCAGAAATGCGAAGGTGTGGTGGAACTGCATAGTGCAAAGGCTGGCAAGGGACAGGTCCTTCCTCGTCTCTGATCAGGGCATGAGAGGTTAAAGTGAGGAAAGGACAGTCTGAGCCTTATCTGGAGTGTAACATTTGTCACTATGACTTAGTCCAAGGAGTTCTTAGTTAAACATGCCTTGAAAATGTGGGACTCATTCCCATTAGATTAGGCCTACCTTTCTTTGGTTTGATGCAATGCATCCTTGAGTCCTTGAGCAATTGTGAACTTTACTGTGAAAATCCACACAAGCTACACTTGTGGAATAAAAATTGTAGTAATAGCATTAAATTAAAATTTCCCTGAAGAGATCAGGCTTTTTTTTTTTTTTTTTTGGGGTAGGGTAGGTTGGTTATTTTATTTTGGTTTTGTTTTTTTGAAAAGCAATGCAAAAACTTAGAAAAGCAATCGATTTTGCTTAGTTTTTACTGCCAAGAAATCTATGCCTTGGAATATAAACTGTCAGATTGCTTACAATGCTGTGTATTTTGTGTGTGTGGTATTTACCTTTTAAATTGTTCTAAAATGTTTTATCAAAAGTCGGGTACATCATGTTCCTGATGGGATCTGGAGCACAGGTTGGATGACAATCTGCAGGCCATAAGGAGATCTATCCTAGACTTGGAGCTGGAGTTACACTGAAACCCTGGTAGTGCTCACAACAGTAATAGACCACTTCTCTTGCTGTTGAGGAGAAGGCTTATAAGGATGGCAGGTTCCATATTTTCAATGAAATCTGGCTTCTGCTTTTCTCTAAAATCAGTCTTTTTGATCAGCTAAAAGATATTGGTGACTGATAAGAGCATGCTAGTGGTTTTATTTAAAGTGACCTTATCTTACCTTGTAAAAACTAAGCCCCCAGAAAAGAAAGGATTCCAAATTTTCAGGTTATGGGGACTGCTCTGGAGATGATTTGGAGAAGAAGGAAAATTGTAAGGCCATGGGCCTAGACACTGATGATCCATCCCAGAGAGTGTGTTAACAACAGGGGAGACTGTTAAGACAATATTTTGGGTTTGTGGGTTGTTTGGGTGTTTTTTCCTATTCTGTTCCCTGGCACCAGGTTCCACCAGTGGTTTCCTTTCAGATACAGCACTGCACCGTGCTGCTGCATTGTGGGAACTCACTGCTGGAGTGGGCCTGGAGACCTTCCAGCTACAGAGCAAGTTCAGCACTGGATACTGCAGCTTCCAGAGGGTTTGCAATGACTCCTGTGATGGTTGAGGAGATGGGATGGTTTTCTGAGCTGTTTGAACAGGAAAAGCAGGTTGCAGATGTGCTGAGGAGGCAGCATCAGACCCCACTGCCAGCTGGCTGGGATGAGCCAGTGGCACAGGACAGCACTGCTGGCAGGCTGCTCTTGGGGTAACTCTGGGAAGCCACAAACATAGAAATCAGTCACAGTGCGTTGTAGATTGAACTAAAGCAGCTCTGAGCTGCTTTAGCAGCAGGTCCAGAATGTCTGGAAGCACAGGCTCAGTGAGTGCAGCTCCATTGGGCAAGCAAGAATGCAGTTCCCAGCACAGTTCCCAGCACAGCTCTGCTCATGTTGCTGGTCTCATGAACAGAAGTCACAACCGATTATAAGTTATAGACTCTAGAGTTTTTTGAGACATTTAGGATAAACCAAAGTGGGGGAAAGGAGCTGGATACAATTGCAGTTTATTCATTGCCTGTCATTGGGCATAAATGAAGGTTTAGCCTCTAGATGCAGAATAGGAAATGGGATTTGAAATCAGAAGGAAGAGCCAAGGAGCAGTTTTGTTATGCCAGCACCTCAGTTTTCATCCCTTTAAACAAGACTTAGTAAGGGGGAACTTGCAATATTTGTGTGGATGTCACTGTAAAAAATACATAACTTTGAGGAATAATTATGGAGCTAGTAATGAAGAAGACAAGCCTGGCTCTTGGAGCCCTTGAATTTGTAACTTTGGCATTTGAGTCAGAAATCCTTCAGAAGAGCTATTACAGAATTAGAGTAACTTTTGAATTCAATTTAGTAAGCACATAATCTCCCTTCAGAAATTCTTCTCATTTCTATGTATTGTTGTTGATTTCAGAAATATTAAGTTTCATATTTGCTTCGGATATAAAATTTGTGAAGTATACAGGGAAAAAATGGTTGCTCTTTAGCAGACTATGCCACTGAAAATTGAACTCTGCAAACTCTTTGTGTAAGAGGACTTGAATTTTTACTTGAATGCTCAAAACCACTGCCATCCCCACCCCCACTTGAATGGTTTTCTCTATTGTTCAGTGTACCCAGGAAAAATAAGATTCTGTGGTTTATAGTTCATTTTTATTTTTTACCCACATAAACCATAGGGTGTTTTTGAATTTTCATATTAAAAACACTCTATCATGTGTTCCCCAAACAACAGTGGAACACTGAAACCCAAGAGATGAGTTTTTCAGTACCTTTCATTCTGAGTACCTTTGGAACATGCAGTGCTTTGCAGATCCCTGTTTAGATGGTGCTGTGAGAGCAGCTGTGCAGAATCGTAACTGCTGTGACAATCCCCCTCACTGGGAGGTGCTGACAGAATCCCAGTGACCCTCTCTTCTCTCCTAAATGGGTTCTGCTGTTGTGCTTTAGGAATTACATAAAGACACTTCATGCTTGCTGCCCTTCAATCACTCCAAACCTGACAGATATTTTTCAGGAATGGCAAACAAAACCTAAGATCTCAACCTCACTTCTCACCAATGGTGAGGTTTGTAAATAGATAACCATCAGTAATATGGAAAACAACCCAAACTAGTACCTGTCACTGTAGTGGCTCTGTAGTGCCAAAAGCAATAAAGCATGGCAGGCTTGTTTTGGGGTTTTTAGATATGAAAATGAAAGTGGCAATTTATAGTAAGGATGACATCATAATACAAGTGTCAAAGGAAGGCTTTTGTCCTGCCTTGTGATGCTCATGAGCTGCTGCTCAGACTGTGCTTCCAGAACACCTTTGTGGCATGGCCTAGGCTGTGTTCCACATTCAAGGGTCTTGCACTGGTGTGGTTTTTGTGTATTCATTCCCTGTTCAGAACATGCCCTGTTCAGTAGGGTGGGCACTGTGTAAGATCTGCACATGGGGGTATCTGCTGTGGGGTTCTCTTGAACCTCTCACTGCGTGACACAGCCTGGGTCACAATCTGCCCAGAGCAACAGCCCAGGTTTGCTCTGATATGCCCCAAGTATAGATTTTGTTTGTGGAATGAGCTCATCTGGTTTTGGTCACATTTGAGTACATTTTAAGCATGATGTTAATATTTAGTCTAAAATTATATTTGTTTTCCACATAGTATCTCAACAGTGAATAAGATCAGCAACTTGTGACTTTTTTTTAATTCACCCCCTCCCCCCCATAAATTGTTCAGGCTGTCACTCTGAGGCACAAAGAAAGTTGTTATTTTAAAATAATTTTTTGTGAACACAGTAAATGCAGTTCACTTTAGACCAATAATCAAACCACACATACAGCTTTTTGTCTCAACTCTATTAAAGATAATGTTCTCTTGATAATGCTTCATGATGGGAAAGCATTCCTCTCAAAAAATGCCTTTGCATTTATCTTACTGCAGCATTCCCTGAAAGATTGCTAATGTGGAGCTTTATAAATAATCCTTTCTGCACTGCTGTAAAAGTAATTTAATGGACATTTCTGGGAGGACAGGCCGATGGGAAGGTATTTATAGGAAGTATCAAGGGGTGCCTGACAGAGTGAGGTGGATGGTTTGGCTTTTAACGGGAGCTGGGAGCGGGGCTGGGTGTCGGTGCTGTGAACAGACGCTCTGCTGTGCGGGGTGAGCACACTCTGTGCCTCCTGTCCCAGCCCACCCAGCCTGTTCTGAGAACAGCTCGGCTCTGCAGCCTTGTAAACATTGCTCCAGCTGTGTGAAGCCACTGCAGTGACTGCAGTAGTTGCTGGAAGGCCAACCAAGGCCAGCCTTAATTATGCAGACGAAAAAGAGAAAATAATTTAAATGTTCCCAACACAGAGCAAACAACAAAGATTTCCTCTTAACCCTGCTATAGCAGAAACACCTTTTTTCTGAAGGACACATTTTTTATTTCCAAAATAGCTCTTCTGCCTGAAAGCCTTCACTGAATCATCAGTCCTACCTAGCCATGCCTCTGAATCCAGCCTCTTTTGCCAGGTTTCTTCTTCCTTACAAGGGAGATTTTTCTGTGCAAAATTCTGCGCTACCTTTTAGAAAATAAGTCTATAGAGGGTTGATTTGCTTTGATTCTTCTCACTTAATTTTTTTGAGACATCCAGTGTAGGATACCAGGAATCTGTTCTGCAAGAATTAATGCTGCCTTTCTTAAATACACCTTCATGTGTCCTTTACTTTAGTTTTGCATCTGTTTTATGGAAACCACCAGTTGTGCAATACTAGCTTTCAGGTAGTACTTTTAGTGGCAGGGGCAGATGGAAGACTTACTGGGCAGTTGTGCATAGCTGGTGTTGGAAGCAATTGTTCTGTGTGGTTTGGATGCTTCTGTACTGCTGTCAGAACAAGAAAGGGACATCAGATTAATTGTTTGTATATAAATAATTCATTACTTTTAAATTAATAAAACTAGAAGCCTGTGTTAAAAATTTCTAGAGTTCATCAACCACCATCTGTTAGCTAAGTGAATGTGATGGGGCATAAATAAGTCATTAGGTGGACCCAAGAAGTATCTTTTCATAACAGCAGAATTTTGGAGCTGGGTAGTAGGACTTTAAATATGAAATAATAGGAGCAGAGTGGAGTGAGATAACACTCTCTAACCAAGAGCAAGAGGCATTGTTGCCACTGCAGATGTGAGTGGCAGATAAGAAAAGCCCCTGAACAGCTCTGTCCTGCCCTTTCCCCACATTTTCTTCCTCTGGGAGTACAGGGAGGGCTGGGGGCTGGGTGTGAGTGCACCACCCAAACCCATCTGATCCTTACTGGGAACTGGCCCTTCTCTTCTTCTCCCAAGTGGAACCTGATATGGACTCATTAGGTCCATTAAGAGCATGGAGGGGCAAAGAACCAATGCAGCTTAAAGTTCCTTTGGTTTGGGGCCGACTTTAGACGGTGAATTTTTCTGGGAGTAGGGAGGGAAATTGCTGATAAAACTGTGAACTGTTGAAAGTTTGAGTTACAGGAAAGATCGGTGACGGAACAGCTCATGATCAATATGTTTGCAAAGACTGGGACTAAAAGGTGCACTTTGTAAGCAATAAGACTCTAAAATGCTTTCTATATGTGACCTGAAATGTCAACCAAAACGTATACTGAGTTCTGGGAACTGGAGATCACAGTACTTAACAGAGATTTTATGTTATCTCTGTGAGACATAGTGGAAAATAACTCGGAATTCAAATGATAATTGCTTAAGAAAACATTTACCCTAGTAGCCTGCACAAACACAGGTAGTTTCAAAATACGTACTTGAAACTCACCTTTATTTCATTTAGCCATGATATTTCTTAAATCCTGTCTTTTTACTATAAATATTAAATACTTGCTGCATTCCAGCTGAATGGAAGCTGCCTTCTTGGTGACTAACATGATTTGTTTTTTTGGCATTTATTTGAAGTACCTCATGATACAAAGGGGTTTAAAACAATAGCACAAATAGTCTGTGATACAGTGATACTGAATTACTAGTACATCCTAAGATATCTGTGTATTTTAGCAAAGGTTGCTCAGTGCTGTTCTGCCCCGTGTGAGCCTTGCAGTTCTAGTATATTTTCAAAATCTGAATGCCCAGCAGGGAGCCTCCAGTGTGGCCAATAGCTACTAGAGATTATTTGTGCTTCTCTGGCACATGTGCTGTAACTCTTCCTGGAGCTGTGCCTTTCGAGTGGGGAACCTGCTCAGTTGGTATTTCAGTTGAGTGGAAGTCCTGGGTGGCTGGGTCACTTGCTAAAATCTCAGTTTTTACATTCACCATGTGCCAGGATAAGGAATGCCTTGCAGTTACCCAGATTACTTTAACTACCATGAGTTGAGTGATTTAGATTGTGAATCTGTGTTTAATCATAATGCTCAGAGCAATCAGGTTAGTTGTTGTTTTGTTTTTAAAGAAAGACATAGGAGTAGAAATAAACAACCAGTCCCATGTTAGTCCAGTTGCATTTATACTGTGTGAGAAAGCTCTATCTTTGTGCAGTCATCAGCTTTGGTCTTTCCCCTTCTGATAACCTTACTAAAGGGTTTAGCCTTTGTGTCTTCCACATTTTTGGTGGGCTGTCTTTAGCTTTTACAGCCATTATTCCCTTTCGAGTCTTCTAGAAGATTTATCCAGGTTTAATCTCACCAGATACCCCCTTCTTCAAGATCCTACTCTTTTCTCGAATAAGAGAGTTGGGCCATCCTTTTAGTTACAGTAAGGCTGTTTCCATTCCATACGTATGTAAACATTTCCAGCCATGAAGCATCAGTTCCTTTACCAAATTGCTTAGGTGTTTTGCCTCAACGACGTGTGGAATTCTCTCCCTTCCATGGATGCTGCCCCTTGCTGTTCCACCCAGGCCCTGTGTCAGTCTGTGGTTCTATCCCCTTACTGCTGGCTCGAGAGAGAGACCAGGAGCTACCGAGCACCACTCACTGGGAGCAGATTTCCAACCTTTTCTCCTTCATGGGCTTCCCAGCATTTTCTTGTTCTAGAAGCAATCTCCCCTGAACTCATCTGAGGTCAACCCTGGGATGAAGAATTAGCAGAGCTACCAGAAATTCAGGCTTTGCTTTTCAGTTGGATTCATTGTATCTGGGTTAGCTGTCAGGCATTTGTCTATTCTGGCTGTGAGACAGTTCTGTCATGAACTGGAGGCAGAAGCAGGGACTTCTCTGGAGTTCGGTACAGGGGACACTGTAGAGGCTGTGACCCTCCTGATGAGCCCTGGCTGGTTCAGTGCAGGCAGAACTGTTTCCCTCAATGACCTTTCTGCATGTGAGATTTCATCTCCTATTCCTGCTTGCTTATGTTTGTTTTGCGGGAGTCCTACTGAGAGTAAAGTGACTCATAATATACAAATGGAGAGAAATAATTCAAACGGCATGTGATCTTAAACCTCCTTTTCAGTTGCAAATAGAAAGCTGAAAATGGTTTGCCATTAACTTCTTGCTTTAAGCCGAATGTCTGTGCCTTTGGGGAGCTCACAAAGTCTAATCTGGATTCAGGTGTGTGTTTTGTGAGCACTCACACACTGTTTGCCAGGAAAAGAGACCCCAGAGAACCATCCTTTGTCAGCTTTCTTCTTACCCTGACTTTTCTTGGGGGCAATTAGAACTGCATAGGATCTCTACGTGAATTAAATTTTATAACACCCCTGGCCCCACCCCCAAGCTGCAATTTGCCATCTTATAAAAAAAGACAAGCAATCCTAAAAAAAAGTCCTCTTGCTGTTGAGCGCAGGATCCTCAGTCACACAGGTATCTATGTGACTGAGAGTGCCAGTAACACTGGGTGAAGGTTTGACACTTGTTTAAACAAATTTGAGAGCTTGGGGGACATTTCTGAACAACTCAGCTCCTTGAATCTCATTAATGTGGTTTCTTTTATATTAACTCCACCCCTGAGGATATTTTATGTTGCATGGAGCCAGTGCTGATTCTGCTTGCTGGGCCCATCTGCAGCACATCTCTACTGTCTGCAAAATGGCCTTCAGTGAAGCCACCTGAGTGTATTTTGAATGGAAGAAACACCAGGTAGATTGAAAGCTATCTTACAAGCTGAGTGTAAAGACAACATTTAATTGTTTTCTAAATTTTTTCTACTTTGATTATGAACTACTCAGTTGCTGTTTAAATATAATATTTAATGTCACTCAGAATTGTTCTGTTTTTAGGTCATGTCCTTCCAACCAAACAGGAAATTTTTTTGTCATAAGTGATAGAATTCCATTTTACCCATCTGGTCCAGATGGTGTTTGACCTGCAAAGAGTTCATGTGCTGTTGGAAAAAATATTGAGCTTAGTGTAATATATGAAAATGATACAAATATATGAAAATGATACAAAAGTAATGAAGGCAGAGTCTCTCTGGGGGGAACGGGTGTCTGGGCAGGAGGGCACAAGCAGCACAGAAAAATGGGACAATTTTAATTAGAACATGGCGTGCTTAGCCAGTGATATGTTTAACTGTTGCTTATCTAAAAGATTATTTTTGCAGCTTTATTGCTATCTAAAAGCATATCTAAGAAGAACTTAGTGAGAGATTTTCCTGCTTTCTGCTCTGAAATAGTTGAGGTCAGCCTTTTGTGGGAGTGGAAGCCTGTAACTGGAGACAGACCTGCTCAGTAACCAAAATATTTTCTCTTTTTTCTTTTTCCCCTTTTCTCTGTCTTTTGTATGTTTTGTATTCCTCTTTCTAGCTAAGGAAACCTTAGTCTCCAGTGTCATTTTAGCAGCTGGATTAGTTCCAAAGGGTTTAGGCCCAGGCAAGCAGCATTTGAGTCTCTCAGTAAACTCTGCTGACAGCCATAAAATGTATGGCTGTGCCTCTCCGAGCCACGATGTCATTCAGCCTGGGATTTGGCCAGTGTTAGATTACTTGTTATCCTCCATTGTTTGTGCAACTTTTCCATTATAACTTCTGTCAGTGTTGAGGTCAGATGGCAATGATGACATTCTTGGCATAGCTTCTTTTTTCATATCCTTAGAAAAAATAATCTCATAGTAGCACTTAATTCAGTTTCAGTATTGCCTTATTTGTCCTATTGGCTTGATGGCTTATACTTCTCCTCCAGCTACTGTGACTACAGCCAGGCAAATGTCACAGGGTGATATTTGCTGTTACTTGAATAAAGTTATCCTTGACCTCTCATATTTGCTTTCTGTTGAAGATTTTATGAGCAAATTTTTATTCCTGGTAAGGGAAGAAATGGTGGGAATATGTAAATGCAGAAATGCATGTACTGGCAAAACTGTGTGTGCTGATCAGTGCAGCTGGAGACAGAAACAATTGCAGCAGGAACTGATCACACAGCACAGACCTGAGCAGGAGCTGCTGTGACAGGCAGGTGTGAGGATTAATGTCCTATGAGCAACCTTTCCACATGGAGACCCTGCCTAGAAAACACACAAGGTAAAGTTGAACCAATGGCAGTTAAACTGGAAATCTGCAGATCTGCTGACAACTGCAGCTGTTTCTGACCTTTAAATGTTGTCACACCTTTATTATGATGCAATTCTTAAAATGGCAAACCTTGAAAGTAAACCTTAATTCATTAAATCATAGAAAACCAGTGCTTTGGACAGGCTGTGCAGCAGCTCTGGAGGCACTTGTTCAAATGATGGAAGACTGGAAAAATCTGTTCTTGCATCATAC
Organism: Rhabdornis inornatus; assembly: GCA_013397075.1. Taxonomy (NCBI): domain Eukaryota; kingdom Metazoa; phylum Chordata; class Aves; order Passeriformes; family Rhabdornithidae; genus Rhabdornis; species Rhabdornis inornatus. Next base: position 2,183,418 of record VWZS01007473.1, on the reverse strand, counting down.
TTAGAGAATTTCCTACTTGAAAACAGTGACATACTGACTGCTAAAAGTTTGTCTTGTCCATTTCCAACACATTGCAAGAAGGACTTGGCTGGATATACCCTGGAGTTCTTGGGATATTTACAAACAGATCCTCTTACTGCTGTGAGAAAAAAAATATGATGCATGTAGGAGAACACTCAGCTATTCTGTGCTCTGTGTTTGTTGCAGTGGTGTTGCCACCTTGCAGAAAAGAATCCATCACACCTTTTGTACCAAGCTGAAGTAAATTTAGGAAGGCAGCTCTGACCTTTCATGCCTTGCCCTAAGAAATGCTCTATGCCAGCCCAAATCCTTGATGTTGGTGTTACAGCCAGAACCTCAGGTATGTGGCGAAGTTGGACTTAGGAACTTTTGTCTTTGATTCCAGAATCTGCAGTCGTTAATGTGTGGAGGTGTTTATTGAGAGATGCTGCAGTTGTTAATATGTAGGGTGGTTATTGGTTTATGTAATTGCCTGTTTTCTAGAAAATCTTTGTCTTCCCAACCCTCAGGATTTTCAGCACTCTGCTTCCTTGTCTTTCCTGCTTTTTATTACAAGAAGCACCTTTCTATATCATCAGTTATTTATCGTTTCACTGTCACAAGAACTTGGAGGAGTAGTTGCTCCCTTTTCCCTCCAACTTACTTCATATGATACCACTGATTATCCAGCACGGCATTCCCCAGCAATATTTTCATATCGAGTCCTCTTTAGGTGCATCACTTTTCTCTGATCAAAAATTAAAGGAAAGAACAAGCACACAGTACAAACATTCTTCCAGCTCTTACCAGCAGGTGTCACAGCAATGACAGGAAGGAAAAGATAAGTATTTTTTTTCAGTTCTTGTAATAAAAAACACCTATGAAATGAAAACTTTACATTTGCAGAAACAGCTTGAGAACTTGTACAGCCTGACTTTTCTAGTGGATCAGTCTCTTCAAAAACAGGATCCATGGAGCATCCATGTCTTTGCAAAGTAAGTATTCTTTTTCTATTGTTTCTGTATCTTAGTCTGTTTTTTTTCCTTCTGTTTTCTTTTGCATGTAGCAGATGTTAACAAGGGTAACAGTAGGTTATTGTAAAATAATTTCTTAGAGGATCTCTACAAACGACAATGCTTTGTGTGTTAAGAATTGATTAATAAAAATTATCATTTTATCAGGCAGAATAAAGTTCACTGTTAACTTCCTTTACCAGAGAAGCCTGTATGCAAAACTATGCATTAATTTAGATATATTGAAAATGCTTTTTTCTTTTCCATGGCCTTTTACACACTTTAATACTTCACTCACTACAGCAGTGGCTAGTTCCTGAATACTATCATTGTAAATTAACTGAAGCCAAGGGGCAAAGAAAAAAGGTGGGGAGAAAACAGCTCAGTCCTCACCTTATTCAGTGCAGTGGAGCACATGGTAGACTCAGAGCATACAGTGGTATTTTGAGTTAGGCAGGGAGAGAGAGAGGTCCAGAAACAAGCAGCAGAAGAAGACAGCAAAAGTAACGCTATGGAATATTGTAAGGCAATAGTGGATACAATATGAGAATTAAAAGGCCTTGACTTCCTGCCAGCGTTTCCTTTGGGTTTGGGTCCTAAATGAACAAACTTCTGGTTACTCTTCTAAAGGAACTGACTTCAGCAGGACACTCCTCTCTGATCACCTGAAATACCAAACCAGTGTTTTGCAGGGTAGAAGTGACGTTTTCACCCTGCCTGGAATAAAGCAACAAGAGCAGTGCGTGTGTCACTGCTGAGCTTTACCCGCCCTGGCGTGACTGCAGATCCTGTCCTGTCCCACCCATCATCCCGAGCGGAGCAGCCTCCGGCCCATCTGCCTCTGAAAGGCTTGAATTGACGGCAAAGGAGACGCAGTCAATGGCTTATTGCTGGTGTCGGTGTGTGCTAATTATACCCTGGGTAATCACCCTACAGAACATGTGAACAGCTTTCAAACTGCCGGGGCTATTTTTACTAAACCTCGGCTATATTTACCGTGCATTCGGTTGGTGGCACTCGAGCATCCCCTTTCTGGTGTATTTATAGCTGAAAGCGGCGCTGAAGGTAATGGGCCGGGACACGCGCTCGGAGGGAGGCTAATCCCAGCCTGGCCGTGGTCCCTGCGCTGCTGCTCCTGCCCTCCCGGCCAGGTGAGCATGGGCAGCCAAAGGCCGAAGATTTCCTTCCGTGTTTGGTTTGGAACAGTCCCACACGTCACTGGGATTCCAGGGGTAAGGAAAGGGCCCAGTAAGAAATTGCAAGGGAGATAAAACCCGTTCAGTAGTACCAAGATCGCCGAGATCAGATACGCATTGTAAGGCGTAACTTTGTCCTCAGGGACTTCCCTCGGCACTGCTTGATCAGCCAGGATTTGGCAAATAATGTAAACTTTGTGGGAATTTCACATTTATTTCAGAAACAGTTTAACTACATCTTGCCTATGATAATATTCTTTCAGGAATGGAAATAATTGTTTACGATAAACTTGCTTGAATAATTATTTCTGGAAAAATCTTTCAAAATAATCTCGTGATTGTGTAATTGAAACAATGACACTTGCAAATGGGGAAGCAGCAGTATTGTGCAGACTGATACTCTGCCAGCACTGCTGATCACTTCTTATGTAGGTGGAGGTTCACTGGTGCTGGCTCTAATCTGAGCCCCAAACTCTCTATGAGATTGTTCAAAATCACCACTCTTCCAGGGGGAATATCCAATGTCCCTCACTTCCTCTGTCCCAGCCTGGCACAGCTTCTTACTGCTGCATCACAAACGGGGTTTCTTCCCACTGTGTTTGGTTCTGCATTTTAAATAAATGACAATGCATTTGCATTATTTTTATTTATTTGAACACTATGATTTAAGAGCCTAAATGCAAGTTTTTCCCTTTATTTCTGCAAGTAGCACTGCAATCATAACTTACAAAAATGTTTAAAATACAAAATGTACATGAAATTACAATACAAGGCTCTGTAAACATCTAGAACTTAATCTTTATTGTCCCACATTTTTAAATATAAAACTTCAATTTGAACGATTTCTGAACCTCAAGGAATGACATCCATTATGAGTATCAAAAATAGAGTTTCAAAGCTTTGTATCAGAACAAAACTGCTTTTTCATTCTTTGGTTTAAAAAGGGTGGCAGTTCCCCTGATAACAGGTAAGGTTTACTACAGAAATTCAGATTGCTAGTTTATGGTAATTTCAGAACTCACCCCTCTCCCCCTGGATTAATATGCTACCCCTTTATTTTTTTTTCCCTAAACATTGATCTTTGACCTCATCATTAAGGCTTTCCTTCAGGATAATCTAAGTTATTAAAAATTTTTGGAAAAGTATTCAGGGAGAAGACAGGACTTAAGGACAAGGAAGTGGATGCCAACAAAATATTAACAGTTGCCGGGTTCTGTTGTTTAATTAAATTTGCATAGTCCAATAGAGATCGTGTGCTTTTTATACCACTAAAATTATACAAGATTAACAGTCTTTATCTACGTTATCACACAAGCTAAAATAAAATTAAGACCCTTGTATTGAAGCTTTTACAAGGCAAATACAAAACTGCTTTAGTATCCAAAGCTATATTTTTTTTAAATTTCATTTTTAAATAGGAAAGCATTTCTATGTCTACAGGCATCAAGGTATTTAAAGGCATCATAAAATTTAGTGCATAGCAACTCTGGATTGTTTGGGCTCCTATATTTTAGGTACAGTGTGAATTCCAGCTACTTGGAGAACTTGCAAGGAGAGTCTGTACCAGCAGAATAAAGGAGCATAAATCCCATACAGTATGAAAAGCTTTTCAGTTGGAATTCTCCTACAAACAATGGTTAATGCAAAAGACCCAATACGTGAATGAAACCTGGAACATGCCTTGCCACCAGCACACGCTCTGAGACAATTACATGGTTTACAGCGTTGTGTGGTTTGGTTTGTTTTGAAGGTGTTAAAAACTTAAGTAGATGCATTTCTGAGCATGTGAGTTCTTTGTAGGATCTTCAACGTACACGAGTAGAGGACAGAGTAAAGCACCATTGCTGAGGGACAATAACAATATCACACTTTTCAGATTCCAGCCCTGCCACTTCTTTCCTGCAAATGTCAAGATTTGCACCACTGAACAGTACATTCACAAAAAGGATGCTTAAGATTCCCAGCAAGTACATAGTGGCCTTGCATTAAGTTGTTTGAAATAATTATGAAACATGAAGTTAGTAGCCTCAGGCTGCACTCTTAACAGGAAGTACATGATAAAACTACAGTTTTACCCATGTACTATGTGGTCTTTAAAAGTTCATGATTCAGCTATTACAGAGATGCAATTACAGCTACTGCAATGGTATTGCTTGGGCACTGACTTCCCTCCAGGTGTAAGGTTCTGCCTGCAAAAGGCTCAGTGGAAATTCCCCACCACTATTTGCCAAAAGGCAACAGCAGTAGAAGCTGTGTTTACTCTCCCAGGTGTTAACTTAGCACTGCTCTCCACTGTCAGACCCTTTCATTCATGTGAAGTCTACAAAGGGCATGTGCTCCCTATGTGTTAAACTGCTACAGTGGCCACACTTGTCTGAACTGGATCCAATGCAAATATACTTTCCAATTTTCTAATTCTTTGTGTTAATTCACTCTTAATTTTCGTTAGATTGTCATGGCTCACCCAAATGAGCAACTAGTAGGAACACCTTGGATGCTCTGACCTTCCTTTCCATGACTGGTGTACCCTGTGTGTTCCATGGAGGGAAGCTCTGTAAATGAGTGATTCCTGGGGGAGGGAAATGTGTGTGGCCTCCACAGGCAGTGTGAGATCCTCTCCACAGCATCTAATTGAAAAGGCCAGAGATTTTTAAATGGTGATGTAAACAGATTGTTTTAAATTCATCAGATTATGGGGATAAGGGAGACGCATCCTCACAGCACAGCACAGTTTTACTGCTGCTGTGATGAATCTTGAGTATTTCTTTGGTAGCTCCTGTTTCACACCTTTAAAATTAAACACGGACACAGCATACTGCCTAACCACTAATTCACAGTAAATTACTTTTTAGCAAACTGACATTTACAAACAGCCTGAATTTAAGAACTGTAACTGTCATCTCCTTAGGACTTCCAAGTGGCATGGTTGGGCATACAGCATATAAAAGATATAGATGTGATCAAATGATTTATTGCATTGAAAACTCGAATGCCACTGAATTGGTGATTCCAAAACCATATTCTTTAGGGTTAATGGGAACATTGAGATCCTCAGCGAACATTAAATTTTCTCCTGTATCTAACATGGCTTTGATGTTTCTGTTCTTTAATCTAAAATCCTACTGCTCAAACCTGATTACAAATGTAACTTTCTAAGAAAAAAAGCTATTTCAAGAAGGAGCCTGTGCTAATAAAGATCAGGAAGATTATCCACAAAGTTATAAAAGTTAAATTTTGGAATGTAATTTCTATCCCAACACTTTCATGATGGAATGGTCTTTTTGCAGCCTATCAAGTAACATCTTCAGTTTATAAACAAGTGCAGATCTACATTTGGCTTTGCTTCCTATGAATCTAAGAAAGAAAACACTACAGTATTCATATACACAATGGCTTCCATGGCATTGGCTTCAGATGACAGGCATGATTTGCCACTGGAAGGTCTTATTAAGAAAAGAATTAAACAACAGAAGCTTTAAAGGCTTTCCAAAATGACCAAAAGGTGTTACAAATCATCAGTTACAAACTATACTACCTCTAAGGGCAAGCAGCACACTGAAGATGTGCATTAAATCTTCCATGTTCAGGACTGTGAATATTATAAGAGCAAACTAACATCTCCACACATCTGAAGCACTTAAAATATAAAAGTATTCTATTTAAATGCAAAAAGCAAAGCTTGTTTGTAACTTTAAAACAGTTAAAATATCTGGTGTAGATTGTGTGTCCATTTTAAGAAGTCTCTTACAGCATCTGAGGAACTATAATTAAAATGCTCTGTCTCTACATCAAAAATGTAACCCACTAAAAGGGCTTTGCAAGGATCCACTGTTCCAGTTCATAAAGGCCACAGAGTTGGAAGCACAGTAAGTCTAAAGAGGAAGAGGATGAAGAAATATTCAGAGAAACTGTGAACTTTTCATGGATGTTGAGTCGTTAGCTTATCCGTTACTGGATTCCATCAGATATTCTCGTCTCCAGAGATCCAGAACACGTACGTGCAGGCTGGCTGGCCACTGTTGTTCCATGTGACACTGAGATCTGTGACATATCTCTTCCTATGATCTCATTCACTATAAAAAAAGAAGAAATATTAAAAAGTTTTTATGCTTTCCAAAAGGCAGAACTTGTCAGTATAACCCTTTTAAATAGAAATCATTTCAGTGCTAGGCCTTGATGCTGTTACATAACAGGAGATGAAGGAGGAGTCTGGTTCAGCACCAGTTAAGCAAGGGGGGAAAAATGTCCTGCCGTAATCCACGCTTAGGAGACTCCCTAAGCCCCTTGAAGAAAAGAAGCACATGAGTATTCATGACACACAGGTAACTGAAAGGCACAGCACAAGTCAGGTTTATTGAGATTTCCCCACAGAACTGCTGTTCAAGAGTGTGACAAGCAGAACAAATAACTAACAACTCCTGGCTCTTTCAGACTACTTACAGAACTTCCTCAGAACTTGGATTCAAGTTAATAGAATATTCTTTTTAAACACTACATATCTATTAATTGGGCCAGTTTTCTGAATACTTGCATTTCTGAAACCACAGTAACTAAATATTATCAGTCAATTTCTCTACAGTGAAGATTTAGGATGGACTAATATGCAGGCTAGTTTGTGTATCCATGTATGTCAACTTCAGCAAAGTTTAATCACTGTACTATTTAAAAGTGAGGGACACCTCCATGAATGTGACAAAAATAACTTAGGTTATTAAGCAATTACAATCTTGGAGTCTTACTCTAAATCCTATGTAATTTATTGCAGGACAACTGAGGTTGGAAGATGATTAAAATTATAATTTTAAAGACTAAGTGTAAAAACAGTGATATAAATGTCTATTTTACAAAAAATGACCTTGGTAATGTTATCAAAGAAAACTGAGTAACATTCTACACGGACGTGAAAAACATCACACTAAATAATAATGAAAAATTCTACAAAAATATTGGACTATAACCATGATCTATATTATTTCACTGTTAGAGGCAATGAGTCCTGCTGATTCCCATTACTGAGTGGGCAGTAGGTTACAGTATCTCTTTCTCAGCAAGACTTTGAATGACTGAATTATAGAGGTTTTTCCTTAATCATTGGCATGACTTTGCTTGGACCTTCTATAAACAGGTATTTAATGGATCCTTTTGTTGACTAAGGACCATTTTAATGTTTAGAAGGTTTTGTTCTGCTAATAAGCTGCTTCTATTGAATATCTTAACAGATTTGGAACTCAGGCTTTTGCTACTTTCTTCTCCATCAGGTAACTTTACAGAACAGTGTTGATGCACTTCACCACCTTTCTTAATGCTTCCTTAATTTTTCATAGCAGTATTTAGTTTCCTACCAACCATTCCTGTCTGGTAGAAGCATAACAAAATCAATCTATAGGTGGTGTAAACTGCTCTCTGTGTTTATAGCACTGAACAGCCTGAGCATTGCCCTTTGTGGCAGCAGGATCATAAGTGGTTCTGAAAGAAAATGTATTAATATTGTGAATAGGCTGTAACACAGAAAATCCAACTCTGAAGAGGATGTGTCTATATTCTTTAAAGTCGCTCGAGAAGGCATTAAAAGCACCTCCTGCCACAGCCCTGTGTGTAATGGAGGAGGTGTTTGTTATCCACAAGGCGATCACTGCAACGGTTTTCTCCTCAGGAGTGGAAGGACACTTGTTATACACATGGTATTGAACCCAAAGGTTCTAACAGGTCACATACACTATGGAAAAGCCAATTCCCTCAAGCATTACAAGATCTGCAATTTATCTGGCTTCAAACAAACCTGTCATTCAATGAATTTAACTGCACTATGACACTGGAAATTGTGTCACTGCAGGTAGGGCATTTCCCCAAGTATTTTTATTAGGCCAACACAATGCATAAGTAAACATCTGCTAAAAAAAACCCACAACCTTTTTTTTAAAAAAACGAATTGTAGATGATCATTCATAAGAATTGTGCTCCACCAGCTTCTGTCATGGCATTCACTGGCCTGCTCTAAGGACCTCCAACAGCTCTCACCTACTTAACAATAACTTTGTGCAAATCAAGTGCCCCAGCTGTTCAGTACTGCTAAAACTTTCATGAGTGCTACAATAAAAACATTAAAAATAATGTTCTGAAGTTCAGTATTTCAAAGTTTTTAGTTACTTCCCTGAAGTTTTGATGGCTGATCTGTACCTGTACTAGCACCATCAGCACAAACTGGTCTGTCCTGCAAGGTTTTGTGGTTCCCACAGGCAGAGGTGTTTAACTGAACAGCACGTAGCCACTGGCACTGCATTCTCCTTAAACACATTACACTGAAGACAATAGCTGGCTACACAGGGTTTAATTTGCCAAACTTCTGCAGAAGTCATTACGTAGAATATTAAAGCTACAAGTTAGTGTTGCTTTGTTCTGAATGATCACTGATTTGTTTATATGAAGTTGTTTTGTAGCTCAGTGGGGTTTTTCTGCAATACTTTTTAGCATGTGGTGAATACAGATTTATCTGGTTTACATGGATTTCCACTAGAAATATCTACTGTTTCTTAGGAAAATGTAGGACCATGTCTTCATTCCAAAAGAGAATTATAGTGGAGAAATCTTAACTTGTCCCAGTGACTTTGCAAGAATTGCTAATTTATAAAACCAACCAGTATTCAAGTGTGCTTTTTTCAAAATGAGTATGTAAATCAGTGTTCTGCCAGGGCACCTTGCAGGCCTCAAGAAAAGGCCAAAATGGTTTTCCTGCTGTGTCTGGCCAAAGTGTTTTTTCACAGACTTTGGCCTCCCAACTAAAATGTCCTTCTATTTTATAATGCCCATTTCAGCTGTCTGGAACTCTGTACCCAACAAATGGACTGGGAGGGGGGGCCTGCATACTCCAGAAGACTCTCCATTGATTAGCTGAGGGTAAAAATAAAGGCTTCAAAGAAAGCAGAACTTGCAGAAGGCAGCAGCTCAGATCAGTCTCTAATCTTTCATGGCACACATAATCATATAATACCAATATTATCAGAACTTGTCTTTCTCATGAGGAATGGTATAAATTAAAGCAGTTTAAAATGTAAGTCATGTAGTCAGTAAGAAGAGATAAAATCCTGCATACAAATGTACAAGGCTGAAGATGAAATCATACAGCATTTTCCTTTTTGTATTAAAGACTAAAAGAGAAATCCAAAGGTCAGTATTTGAATGCATGACATGTCACCTTCCTCCAATGAGGGGCAAGCACACAACATGTAGTATGTGATTAAAACTGAAAACTTAATTCATGCACACAAATACAGGTTTTCTACAATACTTTCTAGCAAAACTCAAGTTCTTCAGGTGACAAATTGGGTGATGAACAAATTTCAACAATTCTGAGAACGGACAAGCTCTATTGCTGATGCTTTACAAACTATTGCTGATGCTTTACAAACTAAACAAAATTTCATTACTTTTAAAAAAACACTTTATCCCACCTCTCCTAGTTTTGACTATGGGCTGCAGGGGCTGCTCTGTCCTAAAAATATAGCTAGAAATATTACATACTCCCTTTTGCTTAACCTTAAGAGCCCCATCCCCTTAGCAACTAGACACTGGGAAAGCAGCATGCTTTGTTAAGCCTCCTTGTCTTGATACCATTTCCTTTCTTCAGCACAAGTTTGCAGGGGAAGGCTGCAGAGCTTGTTTGGGATTCAGCAATACAGATCTCCAGGATGGTTTTACATGTTCTCTGTGCTCTGTCTGCCAGGTTCATGTGTGTTTCGTGGTTCACACTTTTGCTGTCTCTTTGGAGACAACCCATTTCATTAGACTTAGAAGAACAGTTGTGCAAGTAGAACCTTGACTTTTCAGTCCACTGCCCCCTCCAGTTAAATCCCTGCCTGTTTGGTACCTGTGGTGCCAGGTGTTGACTGCTGATGCCATAGCCTGGACCTCTACTCACTCCTCAAGTCAGGAGAAACCAGAAATGTCTTACACACTAAATCATTAGAGAGGCCTTGCTAATATTTAGTAATCATTTGGTACCTACTGATACCTAAAATCATTCTGGATGATCAGTGTCAACTGAGTGGATGACATAAAAAATGTTACAAAGTGTTTTCTGTGCTAACAGTCCAGGTCACTAATCCTGAAATAATGACTGGAGCAGACAAAAAGAGAGAAGGATACACACACTATACTGTGTACACACGTGGCATATTCCTCCATACTACAGTAATAACTGCACTTTGAAAACTTGTCAGATACGGCACAGATCAAAATGTGATACAGTGGGTTTTTAATTTTTTTTTTCTTTTTTTTTGTTTTAATATCGGGCTGTGAAATGGAAATGATTTTAACAACTTTTCTCTGCCTATGTAATTGACATCTTTGGCAGTTTTCCCAGACTTCAGAATTTCAGCTGTTATTTTATGTGCAATAGTTTCACCTTTTCCTCCCTTAGTATTTATCTAGAATGTAAGCTGGCTGGCAAATTTACGCTAACAGTTAAAAATAGATTGTGCAGAACAGAAGTTAAGTTGATGGGGAGAAAATCTGCTACAGACAGATTAGATTGGCCTGGTCAATACTGGTGATACTGCTATATTGCATTGCAAAGCTTTTCCCTCTCTGTGCTGCATTGAAGAAGGAGCAACATACTGCATTGAGAAAGCACCAGATATCAGATAGAGGCCCCAGCCTACAAAATTAAAAATCACAAAATATGAAGCAGCATCCTAACGTCAATATGGGTAAAACAGAGTAGAAGTAGCTCTGACTTTTGGATCCGCTGTAAAATAAGAGCACCCACTTACTGTGTTTTACTGGGTTCTTCACGTGGTTTTCATTTCCCATTGTGCTGTTTCCAGTCCCTGCTCACTGCACAAGAGGAAGTAGCTGGAGCACCCAGGCTTCCCCTGCCGCTGAGGCCCTGGGCTTTGCCTCTGGCCACTGAAGGCTTGCACTGGACAGCTGACAAAGCCACAGCTTGACAGCCAAACTGCTTAGGATGAGCTCTCCACACTTTGCAATTTGCAATCCAGAGTTTAAAGACCTAAAGTTAGGTTGAACAGCTCAGCCATTTGTGCAGTGAGTGACACCCAGAGCTATGGGTGCTGATTTATCAGCTGTTCCAGCACTGACCAACCCCTCCAGAGAAATTCCCACCTACGCTAAGTGATCCAAGCTCACTGATTTGAACAGAACAAAGCTCTTGTGTTATGAAGCATGACATCAGCAGGAAAGCTGGTGCTTCTAATAATAAATTCCTGAACGTTTTGGATAAATTAAAACCCCATCAACTATGAATTTATAATAAGAAGTTCTCTTAAGGGGTTTTTAAGGTGTTTGAAGTTCTAATATCAAAAGCAAAGGCATCATCTTCTTTAATCAAATGCCAAGCAAAAACTAACATGCTTCTGAATTGCTCCGGATTTAATTTCCCCTCTCTGTGTGCTAAAATACAAATATTTTGTACTGGAGCACAAAGGAAAACAGAAGTATATCTAAGTATATATATTTTATATAACAATATAAGAAAAAGAAATTCCTGAACCTACAGGCCTTTCAGGGAATAATACAAGTAACCTCTTTTCCCCTGCAGGAAGCAACTAATCTACTTTCTACAGGACAAGCAAATCTCTTTATTGGCAGTTACCAAGCATTTCAGGTTTATCTAAGTAAAAAATACTGCTCGAAAACCTCCTTGAAGAACTTCAGGCAAACCAGTTCAGATTACAGACCACTAGGGCTGCAACAGGCAAGAGCAGAGACATGCAAAATACAACACCCCAGGGTGTTCCACCACCCTCCAAAATGTGTTTTTCCCAGGGAACTCCTGAGTTAAGAGACAGTATCTTTTACACCAAATGGTCACATTTGGATTTTTCTCCCTGGGGTGTTTTAAGGTCTGTGCAAAATTCTGTCAACTGCAACATTCTGTGACAGTAGATTCCAAAGCTTAACTCCCTATAGCAGTAGCAATGGTTTTTAGATGTGCTGAACTTGGCCTAGGATTACTTGGTGGCCACTTACTGGTTTCTTTCCCAGGAATTATCTTCCATTACCTTTTCTGTGCTCCCCACTCATTTTATTATATTTGGCATTTTTTCCTCATTCCTTTTTCTGGCTGCAGAGTTCTAGCAGATCCAACAACAGGCATTCATCTAATTCCTTTGTGGCATCAGGGACAAAATGTGGCCACAAAACAGATCTAAGGAGTAGCATTTTCTTATTCTTTGCTGTTCCCTAGACACTCCTGGCATTTATTTACCCTTTCAAGACTACTTTTAACACTACTGAGCATGTTTTCACAGAACTGTCTATTTTAAATTCAAGACAGCTTTAAAGGAGAATAGTTAACACTGTATTGATGAGCGCAGGTTTTATTCTTTCCTTTACTCTAATTTCCACTTTTTCTCTAACTGCCTGGTTTTCTTTAACCACAAGATCTTCCTGTAGAGGTTTCTAGACAGTTTTTGGTTTTCACCCTTCCAAACAGCTGAGCAGCAGCAGTGTCACATTTACCCAGGCTCTACATCAGGTTCTACATTACAGTTGATAATTAACTGTTGCTTACTCTTCCAGAGCTGCTCTCTGGCTTGTCATCTACTTGAGGATGATTGTCACTGTCACTGTTCTCAAACACTTCTACTGACACCTTACCTTGGTCCTGCAACATGTGTCTTTTTCAAAGGACTCTGGGCATGAGAATCTCTAGTTCAACTGTCAACATCACTACACAAAACCTTCTAAGATCACTCATCTAATTTTAACTGAATAACTGATTTGTCATCTGTTGGTCACATTTCCCATTTAACTTCGTAACTTTTATGTTCTTTTCTGATTTCTGCATATAGAAGCAGCTTGTAGTCTCTCTCACAGCAGAGTAATTGCACACTTATTATGAACCTTCCTAAAAAATCTACAGACTGCTTGCAACTATTTGACCCTCTTGACCACCTATTATATCTTCATAAGCTTGATTGTTTTTTACAGTTTGTTTTTTCGAGTTTGTCACAGCCTGTGATGCTGAAACTGATACAAAACAAGATTTAATTTTTTCAAGAAGTTTTTGTGCACTCCTTTCAATCAAATAAAGAGATATTTCCTCATGTGGGTTCTCCTCATGTTTTGGTACTCCCTGAAGCAGTCATCTCACTTACCCCTTCATATAAAGGATGACTCAAGTATTCCATTAGTTACTTCCTGCCTTTGATCAGATGCTCTGATCTCCTGCAGCACCCTACAGTCACAGTTGCTTTCCTCTTCAACAGTATAATTTAGAAGCTGTGCTCTTCCTAATTTAAGCCTAAAAGTTGGCTCTGTAAGAATTCTGTACTGGCAGTGGATACAGTTAACTTGTCTGATTTGACACTGAGCGTTCTTCAAGGTACAAAACCATCCTACTTTCCTCTGTAATCCTATCTCTTATATTAATACCACACTACATTTTGCCAAATACATAAAACACCCATTATTTTAATTTAAAAAAATGCCATGTTTCTCGATTGCATTTGTAAAATGCTAACACTTGTGTATAAATGTGTTTCTCTCTGGGTCTGGCTTTCTATTTGTATGCCTTTTCTAAAAGGGACCTGTCAGCATACATGTCACAGGCCTAAATTTGGGGATTGCCACCCTATATGTTATTTTTCAGTTGGGGATACTGGTGTTTGAGGGATATTTTATTATTAGCCTGAATATCCATTTTTCAAGATCTCCTGCTTTTCAACAATCATTCTGAACCTACCAGACTCTGAATTGCACAGGATATAGTGTAGAACACTGAAATAATTTAAGTTATAACTTGTATTTTACTAATTGATTTGCTGTTTCAAGACATAGGAATGTCAGCTTGGTGTACAGTCCTTTCTCTGGCTTTGCCATTCCAAATGGCAGCTACTTACCTTACTAATAACATTTTGATAGGTAAGGAAAGCAGAATTAAGTTTCTTGAAAGCTGGCAAAAGACCAGTGTGGTTTATTTCAGTTTCACAAGCAAACTTAGGATCAGTCTACACAGTAATTGTGTAAAAGTTTTATGAAGAGCTTGGTTATTTTACTGTTACCAAATCTATTGTACATTAAAGTTATTAACCTTTTAAAATCTATGGAGAAAGTAGAACGTGTTATAAGTGTTTATAATATATTTGTATATGTATATGTATTGAAAAAAAGTCAGTATAGTTCTTCAGCATTTTAGGCATGTTTGTATTAAGTGAAAACCACTACAGTCTAAACACAAGCAAGACCAATATACCATGCAACAGCTTCTAATATCATTAGTATTCAGAAGAGTCATAGTGCATAATTATCTTGCTGAAATACAGAAGCTGAAATAATAAATCCAGACATTCTTACCCAATTATAGTGCACATTCAACTCCAAATCTAGTTATGAACCTGTATTCCTAATAATCTGACTGTGGTGCATGCCACTGTATTCCCTCTATTTAAACTGACATTGCTTCATCTTTTTGAAAAAGAGAAACATTTCAAATTTCTAAGTTAACTGATCTGGCCACTCTTCTACCTTGCCCATATCTGGCTTAAGATTTTCATATCCTCTTCTGCTGTTTTACTAGATCCTACAGCACTCAGGAAGTTCTGTGGCAGCTCTGTATACTTTGAGTGGAGGTTTTTACTGAATGACTGTACACCTGGTTCACAAATGCTAAAATTCCAACTATTTCAGAATACACAGGTGTCCAGTTATAGCAATACTTCAGTACTACACAGTGCTTTTCACTTGCAGCTCTTAAAACTCTTATAACACCTTCCCCCTTCCTTCATGCTCCAATTTCAAACATTGAAGCATTTCAGTAAGCAGACTCACCCTCTAGATTTTCCACATAGGAGTTGGACATGAGTGCTGAATGTTGAGTCCATTTCTCTGTTGAACCTGATGGCTGGTATTCCAGGTCAGTGATAAAACTGTCTGTGTCAGAGAAGAAGACAGACATAACTACTGACTGGACTAAACCAAGAAGTTACAGTTCACTCAACCAGGAAGTGATTTTCATTTTTCTTTTAATAGCACTAAATTTAAATACCCCATTTCATTCACAAACACTGCATATGTGACATAAGTAACTATTTATATGTTATCAGAGTGCCTATTAAAAACAGTATCACTTATCTTGTATATTTACTTGTAGAGTTACTTTTCATTTAGCAGCCAGAGCCATAAAGATAATAGTTAAATTTTGGATGTCTGCGCCTAGTTGTATCATCATGAATTTATACTACTTAAATCTGATTTTAGTATTTGTGATCAGAACATTCCTCCTCCAGTTTTTTCAAGTTGCTTTACTTACTGTGGTCAGTACTTATTGTACTTATTTTATTTATTGTGGCCCTTGACAGCAACTCCAGGGTATGCAAAAGAGTAGCAGTTAGTAAACAAAACCTTTGGTGCCATTTTCCCTCTCCCCCAAGCACAGGGAGCTGTGGCTGCTCTCAGCTGCTGGCTCCCCTTTGCTGTCCCACTGCACACCCTGCCCAAGGCACAGCTCTGCAGCCTGGCCACCACAGCTTGAGTGACAGAACACCAAGCATTATCTTGGCACAGGGGGCTCCCTCAGACATGGCCCACCTGAGAAACCCTGCAGGTAGTGCAGAGCTGCCTTTCACAGAACTGCTTTTCGTAGAGGAAAAATCAATGTCAAATAGTGTATTCATTATTTTAACCAACAAGTCTGTGTTTATTCAGTTGTGATTAGTGGCTATGCAGAGCTTACAACAGGGTTGGATTCGGGTTCTTTTCCTGCCCAAGACAGAGTTGCAAGTTTAGTCAACTAGGCTTTAACACAATTAACAAAATTACTCTGGACCCTGGCTAATTTGTGCCTCCTGGATAGAGGCACACACTTGTTTTGCCAGCATGGTTTCTAAGCCCTGCTTAGGGATGACTCCTGGGAGAACAAAGGAATCTACTCTTACTTCCTTCTGAAATTCAAGCAGCTCAAATTACCTCTTTGGGTGACTTCTTATGCTTAATTGTTCAAAGTGTAAAGTTACATGTGTTTAAATGGGAAGTGGAAAGCATTATCTGGGTTTCAATGAAAACGTCCACTGCCATTGTGAAGGAAAGGAGTACATTAAGGATAAATTCTTGTCAAATAATAGCAGATAAGAAAAGATTATTTTTCCCCATCAATTATGGTACAAACAACAAGAAAGTGATATTTAAATAAAGATCTAATGAATCCAGGGAGATGAGCAGGAAATTGCATCATGATGAAACAAATTAACTGTACCAACAACCCTCTTTAGAAAGGTGAAGCTTTCAAAAGAGCAGACAACAAACACTGACAAAAAGCCTCCAGAGAGAACGGTGGAGTTCATTAGCTCATAAAGCAACAGCCTCTGCACCATAAAGATAGCACAGCTTATACAGTAAGGATTGTATGTCACTCTGGCAGGGAAATATGTTTCTGAGCAATTTTTCTAATTAGTTTCATACTTAGCAAAAACCTGAGGTTTTTATGTGCACTACCAAAGCTGCTGACAGTGGTGAGTGTTTGCTTTTATCAATCCCTGACAAATTGTGCCATGCACAGCACACACAACATCTCCAGCCAGCGCCTTCTGGGACAGAGCATGCACTGCCTTCAGGCAGACACTGCTTCTTGTTGGGGAAACGTGGGACATAAAGCAACAGCCTTTTCAACTGTGTGATACAGCATAAAGATTTTGTTCTACACACACACATTAGACAGAACTTGAGGTACCAGAAAAATATACATTAAAAATACCTTTATACTTTGTAATATCCTAAACATTTGAGAAAGCATTTTACTATCCTAATCACTACTAAAATGCATTCTGTAACCAAAGAATATAAAGCCAAAATGAAAACTAGGAAGTTGAACCAAAAATAAAAAAAAAATTACACCTGGTAGATCTGTTTAACTGATCAAAAATTCATACTTTTTTGAACGACCTCATTGTCCTGACTCAGTCTTTAAGTAGAGAAAGGTTAAGAAAAGCTTCAAACCCTCAATTACCAGCACCTGGTTTGGGTCAAAGCAGGAAGTCAACTTAAAATTAAGAGTTCTGTTATGGATACAGGCAGACCAAAGAGCTCCTGGAGTCATCCCATTTGGTTTTCAGCATCTCTTCCTACAGAAGTCAATTAATTTCCTGTTTTTGTAGTACTATCTGATTAAAAGTTTAGCCTGTGTATCCTTTACTGCTGCTGAACTGAAGCAGGATGTGTGGGCTGCAGGATATAACTTAGATGTTTTAACTGGTTTTAGAAAAGTAAATCTCCCAAAATATTCTAGAATGCATGATTGTCTGCAGTGCTGCTTCAGTGAGTAGCACAGAGTGGAGTTTTTTTAATATGCTTCGCAAAAAGAAGTTTGATACAAATTGTGTGTTTTAGAGGACAGGTGAGTGAATTGCTCTCCTGACAGAGGTAACAAGGATCAGCAAACCTCAAGGAAAATTATGAACAGACTGCAGCACACATTTCCTGGGACATACATCTTCTTCTGTCAGCTCCAGACAGAGCTCTACCATCTGAATTTACGTGAAGAATCTCTGCAGTTATGTCACATTGCTTAGTGCAGTATATTTAGCCTGGTTTTGATTCCACATGACCAGCAAGCGTCAACTTCCCCCAACAAAAAAAGAAGAAGCTGCCAGGCTCTAATTAACCCTCAGTTGTCTGTTCTGGAGCAGCCAGCTGAGACCAAACCAGTCACGCGTCAGGCCATGGCTGCTGTGCCAAACTACCACAGATGTGGTGGGTTGCCTTGTAAGTCACCATCACAAGCCACAGGCCAGGCTTGCTTTTAGTCATTTCATGTTTAATGCCAACTCCACTAAGCAGTACTACTTTTTTTTTTTTTCCAATTAACTGTATGGAATGTTGGAATATAGTTTTCCTGTGCACATTGTGTTTATAGCTGTACAGAAAAACTAAATGTGCCTGTAGAATCACAGCACCAACTCTGCAATTATCTGCTACAGTAACAAATACCCTGCTCATGGCTTGGCTATGCTGTCACACTCTGCATTTCTGTATCCTGATGAAACCAACTCAGTGCAGTCATGTTTACCTTTTCTGTCACACAAGAGAGAGCTGAGTCTGACACAGAATTCAGTACAAGCCTTGGTTCTAGAGGACACGTGGGCCATGCAGTGGAAAGTGGTGCTGAAGGGTCTGTGTGGATTTTTTCCAGGGTCACAAGGTGCACTGAGCTCCTTCCAGTTCTGCTGGCAATTGCCAGCAGCCACACCTTGGTGCAGAAGTGCCACCTCCACTGATGGAAGAAGTCTCTAACCTCTTCTAATTCCTGAATGGGCATCTTTTTGAAGTGGTGAGCCAGCTGAGTTTACTTTGCATTAGTTGTGAGATGTTCTGTGGCTCTCACAGGGAGAGCTGGCCATAGGCACCTGAGGATTTAGCTGACATTTTTACACATCAGAAATCTGTAACTGGTGTTCTCAATGGATGCCTTGCTGACACAGACGTTATGGACACAGTGAGCGAATCCCCTAAAAGATATGGTCAAAGCACCCTTGAATGGCTGACAACCCCTGATGCAAAACATTTCACCTCTGCTCACTGCTTCACCCTTCAGCTTTTAAACTACTGTTTGGTCTGGATCTTTATTTTGTTCATAACACATTTCTCAAAGTAGATTTTCATTCTCTTTCAATACATTTCAGGTTCTGCCTTATCACCCAACATTTCACTGCAGGACTGCTTTTTACTGCTGTCTCATAGTGCATGACAATACAGATTTAATAATCAGAATGCTAAGAAAGAAGGAGTTTGAACGAAACTTTACTAAACAGTTTATACTGGTATAGTTTTCAGAATGCCTTTCAGTGCAGGATTGTTCTGAGAGTTCCAGGCACAGTGTAGGTTAGAGTCCTTGGCTGTGCTGGGCACACTGCAAGGTGCAACATTTCGCTCTGTACTCAGGAGAAAATAAAAACACCTTGGATTTGAGATGCACATCTCAAGATTGATCTGCTCTCCCCCACACTACACCAGACTCCAGCATTCAGAACCTTCTGTGCTTCTGCAGACCTCCAATGGCAGGACACTGCCTTAATTAAAACCAATGAACAAGTTTTAAAGTAGACAGAAATACAAAGTATAGTCCTTCTCCAATATTTTCCTATTACTCACCACTTTGATTCTCCAGAAATTAGGCTGAAGCTACAGCAAAAAAAAGCTGCCTGCAAAGATGTACAAGTCTTCTAGCCAGGATCCAGATAGTCTGAGCTTCTCAGCAAGAGAACTTATCAGCTAGAGAGTTATCACAGAACTATTAAAATGAATGAATGCTAATGGCTTAGAGTTCTACATGGAATATACCTGACAAAGGAGCCTTACTGCTTTATATACACAAAGTGCTTAGGGGATTTCTAGTTATGATTTATAGTAAATGCACATACTGGATTTTCTAATCTCCAGCTTTATGTAATGGAGATGCAATGAGTAACAAAATGTAAGAGGATTAGTAGAAGGTCATCCTGGTTTGCTGAATATAGCCAAACAATACCTTAAAAATGGTTAAATACAGGTGTACATGTTAGAAATCTCATCGCTGTAGAAAGCCGTGAAAGCCAAGGTAAACTCCTCCTAAACTGCAAACCACAAAAGATTAAATTTGAAATCAACAGTTTTAAAACAGTTTTAAACCTAAAACTTGACAGTGAGAATAGGTAAACCACTACATTAGGAGCATTTTTAAAAGCATAGGGGGTGGAATTTAATTAGGCCTCATCATATAACCAGACTGAGTCTAACTTTGAGTAACTTTTCTTTCAAGTGGGGAAGAAACTTTATTAGATGGGTGTGCAGCAGAGCCCAGTATGGATGATGGATATGGGAAAAGCCAGAAATGACCAGCTGCCTGTTTCCAGTCACTTCAACTGCCTTGTTTACATCTATTTGCAGCCCTAAACATTCCACTGTCTATCCAGGGAAATGTTAACCTGAGGTGTTGGCCAGAGGGCTGACTTGCTGAAAGATGTGAAGGGAAAAAAGGTACGACACGCTGGGGGATAGGAAAAGTAGAGGGGACAAATAAAAGTGCACAAAGCTGCTTTTACTTAGTTCCAGCCCAAAAGTTTCTGAGCTTCGGCAGCCTGACTACTGCAAAAACCTAGCAGAGAAGAGAACTTCTTCAGAACACCTTTGAAGTAGTAGCACAATACTACTTTGAAACTGTGTTATGTTTCAAACATATTTTATAATGTAATTTGAATTTTGTATCTATGTGACCTCCTGCCTTTTGATCCCTTGTTACAAGTGAACTAGAAGGTGTTCCCTGTAGGATTCAAGGATGGGAAGAGGGGAAACAAAAACATAAAAGCAAAAAATAAAAGGTGGAGATTAGAAAAGTCTAAGGATATCAACAAGGTCCTCCTGAAAAACAAGACAATGAAGAGTCACACAAAGTTCAGTATGGGGTGGAAAAAGGAAAGAAGTGTCCTTTGAGCAGACACATGGGCAGGCTCTGCCTTCCCATTGTGTAATCTGTCTTCAACCACAGTCTGAACAGAGCCCAGGTAAAGGGCAAAGGAATACAAAAGAGCATTTTAAAAGATTCTCCATCTGGTCACTGGCAAACACCTTGGACTCTGCAGGGAAGCTGCAAACGTGTTACACTTTCCAGGAGATGCTGGGTCAAGACTAATCCAGATGCTCCTGGCTTGAGCACTGACAGATAAAGTAGCTTTGTAGTTCTCTATTATGTAGTGATTTGGAAGGGGTTTTGGTGTGTTTTTAAGAAAAGACCTGAATGTTGGCTGAAGAGGCAGTAAGTCACTTCTAGGGGTCTTACTTAAATGAACTTATGTAACTGTTATCCACACTGCCACATCTGGAGGTGGGGGTTTCCCAGTTTTGTGGGTTTTTTTGGTTGAGATTTTGTTTTTAAGAATTTTAAATCAAATTCTGTCAAGCTACAAAGTTATTCTGGGATTAACTTTATCACGGGGTAGCACTTCCATACTACACTGAAATTTTGTGAAATTCTTGAAATATTTTATTTTCTTGGCAAAGAAAGATACTATTTTAATTTTGAAACAGTGTACATTACTTAAAAGGAGGAAGATAATTTACGGTCTCAGAGATTTTTGTTTATTTTAAGACTACTGATTTAAATATTTAAGGCCGGTAATCCAGACATAATTTAAAGAATTTTCAACTGGCTTTGCCTTAGTGTTTTATTTTGAGAGGTTTATTTGCCTTAATTGGTAACCCTCAAAAACCTATTTTCCAACTAAGTAGAGCTTTCAGGTTTGATGTATTAGCTCAGAGAACATATTATATCAACACTCATTTTACGTATGTAATTATGTTTGGATTTTTTTCTGTAATTGCTATAACGTTATTGTAGAATAGCCTATTTGCTATTTGTGCCTGGCTCTATTTGTACAGAAACTGAAATTGAATTATACATGAAAAAGACATTTTTGAATTATTTTTTAAACCAGAGCAATACGTTAGATAAATTATTGAAAAATGTGTTCATGTGTAAACATGTTTGTTTTTTTTTTCTCCTTAAAGCTGATTAAGCAGAGGAAGTATTCACTCACATTGAGAGAACTGAGCAGCTTTGCTTCTTGTCACTGTGCCCTTCCAGACTTTTGGAACAGCAGGTTTCATGCTCGACATCTGATTTGTATTTGCAGACTGGAAATGAAAACAAGGCCCAAACCCACCCCCAGGAAATCATCGCACGCAGCAACAAGGAAGGGAAAGGCAGGAATCTGCTCACAAACCCAGTGCTGCCGCCAAGGGCAAGTTCAGCATTTAAATCTATGGTCAATTTTCCATATATGAAGTATGTTTAATCAGCAGTTATCAGAACTCCTTTAATTTTCTACAACAATCATTTAAAAAATAAGTTAATTACACTGTGGCCATTTGACTCCCATGTTCACTGTACTCTAAATCATCAGCAAGTGGCCACCCTTTCAGTGGGGCTCCAACAGCTTCTCTCTGCTGTGATTCCATGGCTTTGTCAGCACAGGAACAAGGCAATATTTTCAGTGCTAAGCAAAGGAAATAATACTGAAAGGCAACAAATAGGTGTGACATAGAGAAAAAAATTTTCTTTTTACTGTGCATACATCTTTACTGCCAAGATGCTCATAAGTGCTAAACACTTCTACTTACTTTGTGAACAGTCTAACTACAGTATTTAGTTATATCTGATTTGTTTCTACATCTTTTTTTGTGGGTGTGGAGAGAAGAAGGATGAGAGAAAAGTAGATTCTAACCTGACACTTCTTGAAACATTAGATTTCTTTCTCACTCCTCTATATAGAAGAATAAAATGCCATTTTTTTGCTGCATGCTGTTTCATAAAGCCTTGCTTTTCTCCCCTGAGCAAATCCTTGACAGAATCAGTCTCTTCCTTCCTTTCTAAATAAACTTAAGTTGATTGATAAACAGTGTTTCTAAAAAGAGAGCTTTGTTTAATTAAGGTGGCCATTGAACTGAAAGCTCAACTAGATTGGTTTCTCTTGTTTTCTTCCTACTATGCCATGTCTTTAAAAGCATTTCTCACTAAGTTTTATTACTACTGTCTGGAGGTAACAATTGCAAGGCTCCATTTATGCAAGGAGCTGGGACTGACAATACTTAACAGATGGCCTACACTTAAGTCTGTATTCTACTGGTGATGCAATTAAGTAATTAGGAGGGATGGTTAAAAAAACCCCAAACCACAACATTTAAGGCTACTTTAGAAAAGAGACACTGGCATGATTCCCTTCATCAAAAGCAAACACATTTTACACAACTTTTAAGGCTAGGCCTTCTGTTCTTCCAGTCTTTTATTAGCAAGACATTTCCTTTAAATTGCTTTGCATCTACACCTCAAATAATCTGATGTTTAGGATCTGATATTTCTTTTTTCACTTGGTTGGAAAATATTATAACTATTTAATCAATAACTAAATTTAAAAATTGTCCAAATATTTACAATATACTCCTTTATAGTCTGGCTTTTAGCATCATAATGTCCTTGTTCTGCTTATGTTAAACAAGTGAACTTCTCAAAAAGGTAGCCAGAGTGGAGAAAGCAAACAGCCACTGTGAGCAGAGGTGCTGAATGATGACAGGTATCTACAGAATGTCTGTGAGGAGACCAAGACAGTGCCAAAATGCATGTGATAAGATTATCAAAACACCAGCCTGCCCTTCAAAACTGGGACAATTCCAAGAAACAAGACTCCAAACTACATCTATGCAACTTAGATATCATATAATGGTTTTCACTGAAACATATCAATGAGACAATCAGAAAAGACTCCAAATTACTTTCTTGAATACAAGGTGTCAATGTGCAGGAGTTGATCCTCAAGCCTTGTTTTAGGCCAAAACCAAAATCTGTGCGCAAATCAGATTAAAATGCTTGAATTGTGTAACTAAAAATTCACAGCCAATATAATTAGTTTTAAACACGTTGTTGCTTTGGACACAAAAATATGACTCCATTCTGATGACATAAATTTCCTTCTGTGAAGAGCAGTGTGTTCTAAACAAAACAATCCTCCCACACCCACTTCGTAGTTTATTGCCCATTGTAACCCCAGTACTGCAATATTATATCCACTTACCATCATCTAGTGTGATGTCTTGTAGTCCTATGGTTTGAAAATTCAGTTCGCGGTCTTCAGGCTCTGGTTTGACGTGAACAGCTGCCCCCTCGGGTGCAAAGGGAGATGAGTCACACACGGGGTGGGGCCCCAGGGGTGACACCGTGCCCAGGGCTGCCAGCGCGGGGCTGGCGGCCTGCGGCGAGTGCTGCCCCGAGCG
Organism: Rhabdornis inornatus; assembly: GCA_013397075.1. Taxonomy (NCBI): domain Eukaryota; kingdom Metazoa; phylum Chordata; class Aves; order Passeriformes; family Rhabdornithidae; genus Rhabdornis; species Rhabdornis inornatus. The sequence continues at coordinate 2,159,456 of VWZS01007473.1, read as the reverse complement.
GCTCCCGGGCGGCGGCGACGGGGCGGGTCCTGAGCTCGGAGATTGGTAAGGCAGAGGCTGGAGCTGGGGGGAAGAGGGGCCGGACAGCGGCGAGTGGCCCAGCGGGTGGGAAGCTGTCGGGGACGGGGAAGAAGCTGACGCTGGGTTTGGAGAGTGGTACGGGACCTGCTGCAGCTGGGGAGAAGCCTGGCCGAGGGAGCGGCTCATCGCAGGGGGGATGGAGCCCTGCCCGGTGCCCGGGCAGTGGTATCCCAGCGAGGGCAGGTGAGCAGATGACTGTCCCGAATGAGCTGCATGTGCCAGCGGGTGTCCTGCTGGACTTGATGCTGACACAGAACCTGGATTTGAAGAATGGAACTGCACTGGTGGTAGAGCTTGGCAGCTGAGATTTATCAAATGAGGTACAGCCGTGTCTTGTGGAAATGAAATTGCATCAAATCCTTGGCTGGAGGCAGAGTTCATAGGAAGACCAGGCTGTCCATTGTACACATCATTAGACTGCATAGGCTGGTAAGAAGGCCTCACAGGAGGTGCTGATGTTACCTGAAAAGACTGAACCACAGCAGGAGGCAAAACATGACACTCTTCACTTGGGCTGAGGTTTCTACCCTGCATATGTGGCAGGTGTGGCACTGCCGAGGTCACCATGGCTGTGTAGGGTGGCTGAACAGGACACACGAGGCTCCTGGGTGATGTAGACAGCAAATTGTCATGGGGGTGCCCTTGCTCTGGTGAAGGCAGCTGGGTTCGCATCGAGTGCAGGCCCTGGACGCTGCCTGCGTGTGGCAGGGCCAAGGATGGAACAGCAGACAGATCCACCTCATCTCTGTGCTCTTGCTTCATTATAACTAGAAAAAGTAAAACACTTTTACAACTCCAGCCCATCTGTACCCTGTGACAAATACACACCAACTGCTGTTTAACAACCACAGTAGCACTGTTAGTGTCATTGCTCCCCTTCTTCTACTCTGCTTTAACCTTCTTTGTTTCTGCATCTGCAAAGCCAGAACTACTCTCCCAGAAGGTATCCAAGGGCAAGTATCTCCCCTTCCAGTACACCTTCCTATGCAATGTAGGTTTTTAAAGAAATTTGCAACCCAGCCAGAGAAAGTCCAGTTCATCCAAAGTATGTTCTTGCCACCAGAGGGGGGGAGCTGCTGCTGGGCTCTGCTGAAAATAGGCAGATGCGAGTTCCGAAATTTTAGCAGGCTTCAAGCTTTCCTTCACTTCTGGTCACAAGGACAGCTGAACTTTGGGATCACCAACACTGGTTTGAGTAGTGCACCGTATTTTAATTACAGCAGCTCTTTAAGCATGTCCCCCAATTTCAGTGATGGCAACAACTGTTATTACAAGAGTTACAAACTGACACACTTTCAGTTACAGGTTTATTTTTTTTAATCTGCTGGTAGGCTCACAACAAGATTCTGATCTTAAGTACTAGTAGAAAAATGCTAACACTTAAATGCTCATTTACTACTTTATAAAATACTAAATATTATAGTCAAATGAACTGTAATACATATAGAGTGTTTAAAGTGCTTGTGTAATAACAGCTGCACTTACAGTTCAGCTTGCTTCTTATTTAAGTAGTAACTGTCATTATTTCATTCCACCATTTAAATAATTTAAATGAAGATATTTCAAACAAAAATATAGATGTGTAACTATCTTAGGAGCTGATATTCCTGAAAAACAGTTGACAAATACCACAGAAATCTGATAACACAGTTAATGTGTACTTGGCATACCAGACACCCCAGTAACACTGCCTAAATTTAAAAAGTAGGTAATTTTAGAGCACAACAAGTGAGCAGAGCTTATTTTAAATTGTGTTAACTAATGGAAGTTGGCTTTGTCAGCATATACAGAAGTTTTAAGAAGTTTATATTAATTTCCTTATCCGACTTTAAAGACTCCTTCAGATATCTGGCTTCAAGTGCTTCAAGCAGCACAGAGTCCCCACCATCACTGGTACCTTGGGAATTCTGCCTGCTCCGAATGGGCATGCAGCTCTGAAATGAAGCAAGGGGCAGGAAAGGAGCAGGCACTGCACGTCTGGTGTAAGCTCATCCTCACACCAAGTGGAAGGGAATAGGCTGTTTTACTACATCTGCAGTTAACATGTCCTGGTTTCACTTCTGGCTTACAAGCTGATTTGTCTCAGTAAGCTGCGATGTGTCCAGACTGGGGAAAAAATAATTTGACCTTCCTTCTATCTAAACCTGTTTTCTTTTTTCTTTTTTGACATTTGGGAGTGGAAAAAAACGCACAAATTTGTTCTTCTACGATCTCACTATCTGCTGTGATGTCATCACCAGGGTTATTTAAAGAGCAGCTTCTGAGATTCATCATCATTCTCAAAGAAAAGCAGAATGCAAAAATTATTGTGTAGAAACTGTAATGAAGAAATAACTGGCTGCAGTCAGAGTACTGGAGCTTATTACTCTATATTTCAGCTTTTTAATTAGACAAGCTTTAGTAACTGTTTTACAAACAGTTCAAAGCTAATCCTATGTACTTGTCAAAGGGACAAGACTCTCTGAAGCATTTTTGTATGCCCACTTTAGAAAACAAAGTAAAATGCCACTTTCGTATTTTTGATTTAATACCTGGTGTGTAAGTAAAACGTTGAGATTGGCTTTTTTTCCTCTTGCCATTGCAGAGATAAAACTGCACCTGAACTGCAGCTGTGATGGTTTTGTTATGGTATGGAGGAACTTCAAGTATGATGTTTGCCTACAGGAAAGTTGAAATAAAAAAGTTTTACATATCAAATGCAAATGAAACTATTAATTACAGAAAAACTGAAACACTTATGGTAAAACTAAAGCACCCTAATATTTTGAAATTGGCAAACTTCAAGTTTATGCACATTACATAGTAAAGCAGTATTATAAGCAAACTTTTATTTGGAGAATTTTATCTTCTTTTAAACACAAGTGCTCTGAAGACAGTGCTTTAATTAAATTGACATACCATCTAAAGGATGCTTTGCTTATCTGCCAGAGCACAAAAAAACCTTCTAGCAGTTAAAGAATTGCATTTTGGATCATTAAGCTTTTAAAAAATTTTGAATGCACTGGAAGTAATTTGTCACGTCAGCAAAATGATCTTAAGTTTTTGCTTTTTGATTTTCAAGTTCTTTTTTCATTGCTTTCACAACAAGCATGCTATTTCCAGTTCCTTCAAAGCATCCTCTTAATGGCTACTTTACAGTGTTAAGACAATTTAGGAGTCTCCAATTGTCTGTCTGAATAAACCAGTGATCTACTTACTTTAATAAATGAAGTCTAAATTTCAAAACAACAATGAAAATGTCTATTTTCACATTAAAAAAAATAAGCTTTCTCAAGTAAGAAAAATTGTTTCTCACCCCTTGACACTTTTCCCTAATTATTTTCCCTTCTACCTCCCACTGAGGTCGTCCATCTGTTGAGAGAAATTTACAAATAATTCAAGCAAAAAGCATTTTCTTAACACTTTAATAATTAATCTTAAAAATATTTAAATGCTTAATATAAAACTGGATTTATTTTCAGTCACAAAGAGGCCGTTAAACTGACAGACACACACTATAAACAAAGCACAGAGATGCTTTAGGAGTTTCAGCACTGCAGCCACTGTGGCTGCCTGTTGTGCAGGACTCTGCACTGGACCCCAGCATGCTCATCCCACACAGGCAGGCTGAGCTGCAGAGGAGGCTCTGAGTGCTGGGAGCTACAGAAGGACCCTCCTCATGTTTCTGAAAGGTTTCTGAAGGGTGGTTAAACTGCTGCTGCCACTCGTGCTTATTCAAACAACTGCTGCTGACTTGCAGGCTGAGTCAGCAGCAGAGATAACCCAGGCCACCCCTCCCTGCCCGGCCCCAGGGTCGCGGTGCCGCCCTGCCCCGAGCCCACAGAGCCCGCGGGTCAATGGGCAAGGTGCAAGGGGGAATCACCTGGGCAGCCTCCCTGTGCTCTGACCTGCCATAACCCACACCTTGAACAGAGCACTCGGGTGTTACAGGTAACCAGGGAACCACTGCAGGAGCTCTGCTTCTTCCAAAGGTGTTCAGCTTGTGTGGCAAAACACACCATTACATAACCTATTGTATTTGCTAATAAAAATAACACCACTCTTATTTATATATGTTTTCCTTAAAGTTCAAATCAAACACTTAGGTCACCAAAATGATAATTTAAGATGTTCAGATTTAATGTTTTACTGTTTTCTAACTAGCATTTATTTTATTAGCTAAGGAGTCAGTTCCTATGCACTGATTAAATTAGATGCAACATGGCATCAGTGCCAAATAGTACACTTCAATCACATCCCATTTTCACATTGTCATTTTTATATAATAAGAAGGAGCAAATACACATATGATCTGCCAGCAGCATCTTTCAAATACACACATTCCAAGTTAGTTACCCTCTAACTATCTTCTTGAATCAGAAGTACTACTTCATTAATAACTGCCTACCAGCACAAAGATCAGTGCCCAAAGGAACTTTCCAATTACTACTCAAGACTTTTTTTTTTTTTTTTCCTTTTAAAACATCCTTATTTCTTAAAATCAAGCTCAGGTACTGAACACAGTCTGAAAAAAACCCAGCAAGACAGTATTTACCTTGTCCTTTTTCAAAAAATATAATTTTGGATTCTGGAAGAAAATTGGATCCTGTCACCACCATTTCATGGCCGCCATTTACTGAGCAGCTGTTGATGCTGTACTTCTCAATCTGAGGAAGTTCTTGCGCAGATCGCTGAGCTTTAGAAATATTAAGGGAATAATTATTATTCACAATTTTAATCATAATTATACTTATTTTATGATTCTAACTTTAAGAATCAGAGATGAAAATAAAATTACCATCTGTTTACATACACAAATCATATTTGTGTATTATTTTTGTTTTTAAAATTATTTTAAAATTACGTAATTACAGAAAAGAAATACCAAGAAGACGTGAATGCCAACAGTCTCTCCTGCTACAATAAATTCAAGTTTTAGTTTAGTAGTACTGGATTAAAAATTAGTTTAGTAGTTTCTAGACAAAATTAATTCTAGGGGAAATTCAAACTAAGGCCATGCCTTGATTCCTTAGTGCCAGTATTTTACAAATCAACTCTCTAGAAGTTCAGCTGTTCACTAGATAATACTGTATAGGGAAAGCCATGGAACAGACTCTTGTCAATGAAATGGTATCAGCTTTAGAATGAATATTTTCACTGAGATGTATTGGCTGCCTCTGCTCTTACATACAGGCACTACTGAAGCTGCTGTGTAACTACACCGAGGTTAAAGCCCAAACCCTTGTTTTTCCTCTAAACTTTCAAGCTGCCACTTGGCAAGTACCATCTTTACTTAAAGATGGATTAACTTTTGGTAATTGAGTTCTTTACACACAATGCTTTTTGCACAATTGTTATATATAATTCTGGCAATAAATATTGTCAGAGTGACGCTACTACTAACACATGCAGAAGCCATGAGTATAAAAGACATATGAACAACAGTTAGAGCAATCTTACAGCATTCAACAGGTATGGAAGCAGTCTGCAGAGATAACACTTTTCCACTGGGCTGTGGGATGTGAACACGGAACACAAGGCGCACTCTGGTGTTCTTTCTTCCAATATCTGTCTCTCCTTTCCGGAGCTCTATGTCTGAATTGCGCAGTTTCAAAATACCAGCGCAATCAATACTGGAGATAGGAGAGGATGGACAGATGGATCACAAGAGAAATGGAAGAAAATCAATCAAACTGCTGCTAAAGTTCACTCTGTAAGCCTTCTGTTTGTTAAAGAATGAAGCTGTTCTATTTTCCCCCACATTATGGTATTTTAAGGGTTATTTTAAATGTCTGCGATTAAAAGAACGCTTAGTGTGGAAACAGCAGCAAGCACTGGTGAAGCATTTTGTCTTGTAAATGTCCAGCTGCTGCTTTTTCGAACCTTTAAAAGATTATTTGTTATTGCACATTGTTTAACCTCCAAAGTGAGCTATTTAACATAATAAACGTCATTTACAAGGAGCAAGAGACCAGTATTCAGTTCTAGCTTAGGAAGGACTAGAGAATGAAAAGTGTACCCATCAAATCCCAGCTGCTATTCCACATAGATGTCAATTATTCATACGAGACACATAACCTCAATCATATAACACATTTGTACAAGACCTTCCCTGCCTCTCTGCTCCTTTACTTCTGACTGTTCTCACACTGCCTCACTTTAAGAGATGTGTCTCTTCATCATGACCCACATTTTATAAGATTCTTCTTTCACCTTTGCACAAACAAAGAAAATAAAAACTACACATAGCAACCAAATGGTTAACTCATGCTGTGATGTACCTGGCTGACATGTTATTTTCGGGAAGAAGTGGGATTTCCAGCACTTTGGTGCTGGCAATGATGATCTCCTGGCTGGCAGTGGCCACGGTCTTGCCGGTGATGCGGTGCACCTGGTAGAAGGCGTGGGGCCGCAGGTAGCGATCGTCGGCCGTGCCAATGAACATCTGCAGGTTCACCGGCTTCTCGCTGTAGCCCAGCAGCTGAGGGGAGGGCACATGGAAGAGCAACAGGTTAGGGGACTGCCACTGCATCCGTGTGTGCACACTGCAAACACACAATGAGTCCAAAGAGTTAAGAGTCAGTAGTATTTCATCACAAACTTCCACAAACTCTTCAGCAAGCAGAAAACTGAGTACAGGTATCTGTCTCCACACAGAAGGACTGGCAACAATTACTGGAACAAATGAATATCAAAATATCATTATTATTTTTGAATCTCTCAAAGAGAATTTTTCTTTCTACAGAATTTCTACATCAAAGCTATGCTATGCTATAGGTCTCCTTCTGGTACTGCTTTTAATTACCAATTACCACTTTTACTAAGATGCACCTAGATTCAAGAAACATGAAAAAATTTTAGCTTTTCTACTCTGAAATGGAATAGCAACTTTTACTAAACTTAAGAAGTTTTTGTGAATGAAAATGTATCAAGTTAGGACTTGATACATTGATTCTGGCTCAATACTGAAACAGCAGACAAAAAATTAAACTGAATCTAAAAGAAAAAGCCCATCTTATGATAGTACATGGGTAATTTGTTAAGGAAACAAATGTAAACAACAGTAACACCAGTTTCCTTTAACCCCTGCTACTATAAATCTGAAATATTTGTAAGAATATTTCTTACAAATCCATTTTCCTTCACCTTCCTGCAATTGGCAGATTGATGCAGGCTGCAAGTTATATAATTGCTAAACTGCACTGGAGCAGATTTACGTTTCATTGACTTTGACATCAACTTATGTTCAAACGGGAGGGAGGGCCAGACAGTCATTCTTTAAACGTGGTTTTGTCATGTCAATATTTTTGTCTCTAGGGAGAGTTATTTGGTCACACAACAATATTATCCAAGCTCTTTACAGAACTAACACTTAAAAACCAAACAAAACATGTCAATTTAACCTACTTAGAAGAGTAATTTAAGCCAGTAGTCAGCGGCACAAAAGCCCAAACCACAGCCACACCCAGCAGTCAGAAGCCCCACTGCTGGTGCATCACTCCTGGCAGGGAGTTTTATGGACCAAATGAACACTTGGTTTCTATATTCAAGTGGCAGCACCTACCTGGCCTATCACTTTTATTACAGCTTTCTCAGTCAAGAATAGAAATTTAGGCTCCAACAGAAGTCTGTAAAGTCTCTGTTTTGTCAAATATGTTATCCCTGGAGTTCTCAGTATAGAAAGAGCTAAATCCAGTTAAATAACACCCAAACCAAAATATCCCTTCAGCCACTGAGTGGAGATAGTCTATCTAGATTGTCAGAGTTGCTTCCCATGTAAATAAATATGATAAGCATTTAGAAAGGTTACAGTAAAGAACGTCCTGTGACAGTCAATGTACTGACAGGTTTCTCTCCCTTCACTGTCAGAAGTCACCTACAAACTACAGGAACATCAGGACCACAAGGAACATTCCTCTTAGGGTTGCAATGACAGTGGAGCATAGGGACTGTTATATTAATTAAATATATACACATGCTCAAGTTTCTTTTTATGCTTGATGCAGGGCTCCAATGTTTTTCCAAAAGTTTTTGGTTTTTTTATTACATATCAAATGAATATTTGAAATTTTTTTATTAGTCTGAATTATTGTAGGAGTCTAAAGAAAATTAGGACATGTATTAGTTTAGCATTACAGCAGCCATCTTGTCACAAGTTCTCAACACTGTGACTCCACCATCCATTTTCCTCAGAGTTAAAATTAAATCCTAACACAATGGAATCCAGCCTAAATGTGACGTTAGTTAAATGTGTTCGCTCTAATACTGGGAATTATAAAAATTACAAGCCAGACCTATTCAAAAATTTGACTGACTTCCAAATGCGGTCACTGTGACAAAGCTAATTTCCAATTAAGGCTAATCTTCCCCATGCTGAACAATGGACATGTACACAGCAGTTCTAGAGATACTGGTGATACCAGAGATAAGGAAGGGTGGGGGATACTTGTAAAACGAAGCTGCTCTGCCTACAGTGCATGAAGACCATCTTCTACAGAAGCCTACATAGAGCAGGAGCTCAGTTTAGGAAAGTAAAGCATCCCTCATGCCAGCAGTCACACTGGTAGTGCCCAGGAGACTCTGTGGCCATGTACACTGACAAGGTAGCAGAAACTTAAAAATACATATTTGGTATTGCAGGAAATTTATTGCTTCTATTCAAGGTTAAGTAAAGAGAGAACCACCCCCCACCCGCTCCCAAGTAAAGGTATAAATATAACTAATGTGTACAATACTCGTGGCAATAAAGCAAGCCAGGGAGCGGGGAAAGAAAGAATACCCTCCATGTCCTCCAGCCCAGGGTGTAATTCAGGGCCTGACTGCACCACCGGGGCTCGTCAAAGGAAACATCCCAGCCTTAAGCAAGCAGTGGACAGGCTGCAGTGTCCCTGTGCTCCCAACAGCCCCAGCCACAGCCAAAAGCCAGTAAGCTCACAGGCTGTGCATACTAAAGAGACAGCCTGATGTGCTAGTGAAACTCAGGCAGCTGGAGAGATTGTGGATAGAAGAAAAACAACTTTTATTAGACAAATCTGTGCTTTAGAATGAACATTTCCCCCTTAAATCTTGTGTAATAAGCAAGCTGGCAACTCCAGGCTGACTTGTAATTATTGATGCAATACCTACCTTGTGAATAATGAAGGAGACTTACTACCCCAAATCAACTTCAAATCAGGAAAAATTACTTAGTTAGGCATTTAAAATGTATTCCTTTTAAAATACAGTTTTGTTCTCATTAAAAAAAATATTGATTGTTCTTAATTGCATTGACAGCAGGGTGACACTTTCTTACTACCTTGTCTGCTTTATGCACAATTCTGTATGTTGAACAGCCCAAACATTTAAATCAGTAAAAAACCTCAACCTGCTAATTGTTTTTCCAATAAAATAAGTACTTAATTAACTTGAGAGAAAAAATACTATATTTTGTTGAAATACATAATAAAGCCATAGTATCTGTACCTTTAGTTCACCTTAGTAAAGAATACACACAATAAGAGCACAGTGTCTTTTTACAGATCATAGGTATTTCAATAAACAGCATTTTACAACCTACTGGCAAGTGCTGCAGAATCAGCACCATGAAGATGCATTATGGCAAGGCACTACAGTATCAGTGTGCTCAAGATTCAGTCATGGGTCACTTACAGAGGAACAGTAGCCTGAACTACTGGTTGAACCCTAGGAAGGCTTTCAGGTACACCTTCCAGCACTCATTCCATTAATGTGCAGTGTTAGAGCTGCTCACTACAAACAAAAAATTGCTAATTTTACTTTAAAAAAAGATACAGCACTTTCCCAGGAGCAGCAAACAGTGTGCTGCAGACAAGCAGTTAGTTACTGCACTGTGTCACTAGTGACCTCTAGAAACCCTCCTCTGTAACAGAATCCTGATACACCACCCACTGCTCTGCTAGGAAACTCAGCCAAGTTGTTTTTGTGTTTCTATATCGTTTCCATAGCAAAGGTCAGTGCCTGCGTAAGTTAAACTAAAGCTGGAAGGCTAAAGACTGAAGGTCACTACAGGATAAGCCACAAGGGCTGCACGCCAAAGCAGTTCCAGCCGTATTACTACACTGCACACAGGAAACCCCTGCATGGCACTGCGACTTCAGAGCTTTTACCAAACAACTACAAAGGCAGGCACTTAATGAGAGTATTAGATCACCAAGAAGTTGTATTTTATGCAACAAAAACACTCCTATGTTCTTAATGCACACATGGAAAATCCTTTAAAGATATGTCATGCTAGAGACTGTATGGATTCATTTTATCACTGAAGACAGCACTATTTAAACTTGGAATTTTGTGGCAGTGGTGAGAACCTTTCCTTGCTGAGGAAAATAAAGAGGTCACATTAATTAAGATGCATCAACCTGGAAAAAATAAATTAGCATTCTTCCAGATTTCATGCAGATTATATTTGGGGCATATCTGGCTCACATATCATTGGTTCCATGCTCTGATTTAAAGAAAACCTTGCAACTTGAAAAGCTTGTGAGAAGACTCTTTTTAGTCTCTAATACTTAAAATTTTTACCTCCTCATCCCACCTTTCTTTTTTAACGAAGAAGGTTTTGTCCATGTTTTCCATTTATTGTTGCAGCCATTCCAATCTCTATTTAAGTGGAAAAGTGTAATTTCTTAAGACATGCAACAAAGCTTGGGAAAAAAATATCCAACAGGAAATACACACTTCACAGTAACCAGGTACTTACAGACATCACTAGTACACTTGGAAATAATCTGGGTTTTTGAACCAAAGTATCCAAAACTCCAAATACCTAATAGGGTCACTGAATCCAGAAATCATGTCATAGTCCCATACACCTATACTTTCAGACTTAAAATTCTAAGAGAAAACATGGAACTGGGGGTGTGTGTATGGGTTGCTGGTGGTAGGGGAAAGGTAATTTCATCAGTTAGGTTTTATGCTCAGCTATCAAGTAATACTATGACACCAACAACATTCAGATGGTTTCAAAACCTATTTGATAGTGTTTTTAAAGCATTTTTCCTACAAAACTTTCCAGCATTTATTAAGAAATTGCCAGGCTTAATCAAATTTTCATTGGGGCTTAACAGCCATGTTTTATCTTTTATATGCCTTGTTTTTGCTTGCTAATTGAAGATGATTTCAGTGTTCCTTTGCCTTTGTGCAATTAATTCACTGCTTATGGCATTACTGGATTGGTGAAGTAGGCTGATTAGAAAGAAAGCTTTTACATACAAATAGGCCTCCCTAAAAATAGGGCATAGTCTTGAAATACAAGGCAAGTTTGGCATAACCAAGTCCCTGAAGTTAACAACCCATCTTCACCAAATGCACCAGTATCTATACAAAAACCCTCAGTTCAAATGTGAAGAACAGGGAAGGAACCTCATCTGTGTAAAGAGCCACAAGCACTTAGTAAGCATTTACTTCAGATGGAGATTTCCAAGGCTTTTCAACACCTTGATATGAAAAGCAGATTGTAAATAGTTATTTCCCCCTTAATAGACTCACAGCAGCTGGATGGATTTCAGTGACTTCTCCATTCCTTAGGACACCCCCCAGAGTGACAAGGTAAGGAGGGCAAAAGAAAAGAATGCAGGCCCCGTTGTAGAGGGTGAAAAGAAAGAGCTGTTCTCTTGTATCAGGTACTTATCCCTTTTATTTTGGAAGACTGAGCAAAATACGGCACCAAACAATCCTAAAGGAAAAGAACCTTCACTGCTTAAATTTCAGTCCACTTCAAAAGTAAAATACAATTTCTTTTAAAAACTTGATTTAAAGAAAAAAACCTCTCAGAAGTTTTATCCTCTGAGAAAAGGGAGATATGACCCACAAGCCTAGAATCCTTTGGAGAGCGGTATCAGAAAGGCAATAGTGCATGGCCTTGATCAACTGAACTTTTTTTCTACAGATATTTCTCCACAAGAATTTCCCTTTTGAGTGGTGTGCAGCAACTTTCCTAAAGAACTGTGAGGATTGCTGGGTTTAAAAGCTGAAGAGCTGTCTGCCAAACAAGCAGCACATCTATCAACCATGACCTGGGATGACAAGTAAGAGATGACAAGAATCCAAGGGCATGAAGATGAACATAATTTAAAACAAAAGACACCACGACTAATGCCAGTAATACAATTTATTGTGAATTTATCAACAGCTGCGTTTTGAAAAACTTGAAGCAAACCATGGGCATGAAATGAAGAAAGCAGAGTTCAGGGAAGCTACTGAAAGTCAAACTGACCACAGTCATCCCTTGCAGAGGTGCAGTGAGCATGGACCTATAATCTCCAATGGACTACTTAAACGAGACTGCAGAAACTGATGGAAGGAAACTCCATTCAGATCTGTCATGCAATATCCCAACCACTGGCTCAGAAATTCTTAACAGCACATTGGAATTTTTTTTATAATTTCATTCTGATTCTGCAGAGGTTATAATGTTACAAAAAGTTAAATGTCTGATTTTAAAGTTCGATATGTTGAACCAAAACAACTATTTCTATCCCTTGCTGAAGTGCAGTACTATTTTCTATCACTTGATTATTTGGTGCATCTTTCCATCAAGGAAAAGCATACAAATCAGAAAAGTATCTTCCTTTGTCTTTTGTTAAATAATCTTACAGAGTAGACTGACCTGAAGACTTTAAAATAGTACAGACCTTTGCAATTGTGAAAAAAAAAACAGTGACAGATAAAAGGAACAAACTCCAATAAACTATTAGAAAGGGGCATAAGTCCAATTAAAAACACTTTAAAGGTCGTCACAAAAACAAACAGATCCCTCAAAGAACTAAGGCAAAAGAGTAATGGCAAATATCAGTTCATTTCTGGTCATGGTACCATGTGTTTACACACGTACAGAACATTCTTCAAGGTTTAAAAGCTTGGATTTCTATTTCTGAAATCTCACACTTTTACACACTCACTGCTTGCAGACAGGATTGAAAGTGTTTTAAATACCGACTTCAGGCATTTTTGAGGTGTTTTAGTCCTGTCCCATTTTACACTATGCAAAAAAGGATATAATTTAATAGCTAAAATCATATTAGGCTAACACACAGTGCAGAATTGCCAGTCCCATGTAACCAGCCATCAAACCACCCATCTGCACTTGGCTCTACCACACTCTTGAAAAAAAAACCGTGCTATTTCTGAAATACCAACCAACCCCAGATGCTAATTATGCTATGGAGAGTTTTTGAACAAGCATTGCTGGGATAGGAAAGGTTATTCCCACATAACCTGCGGAAAAAAAAAATTAGTAAACCTATGATACAAAAAGCAGATGACTGTTTTTATTGGTTTTCACCAATTACTGCATTTTCTAGAGTGAGTAGATTCATCACTTTTGCTATCTGTTTTTGAGATTCTGAAGCAGAAGATTCCTAAATCGTCCTAAAACTGTTCTTGAAAGATACATAGTTTTAGAATCTCATCCAAAGGTCGATGTTTTTCACCAGGACAGCCCATTACACAGTTCATACAGGCTGAGATTTACCTTCTGCCTTTTAAATTTATTGGCAGGTTGTTGTCACCAATCTACAGCAGGCAACTAGAGCTGGCATACAGCCTGCCTTCTGGTGGTGGACAAACCAGGAAAAAATTCAAGACAAAAATGAAAATTAGAGAGTGAAAAGCAGGAAGAATGGGAAGTGTTGCAAAACACAGAAAAAGTTTATTGGACGTAGAGAAGAGGGAGAATTCCAATATTATACCTGATATTCAAGTAGTTACATGCATTGGCCACAGAGAACAGCTGGGAAAAGGTGACAGCCACAGAATTACAGGCCAGGAAACATACACTCATTTAGACAACCCGTTGTTCATTTATTTTTATCAGATCATCTGACACTGCCTGGATAGACCCTCTCTTGTTGGTTGCAGTTTCTTCCATCAGGACTCAGGCAGAGTTTGACACGCTTTTGAGAACACATTCCTGTCTCAGAACTTTCAAAGCAGTTCAAAGTGAGTTTACTTTTGCTCAATTAGTTTACTTTTTCCTCCACTGCAGAGCTTGTCATGACTACAAGCTCTGCAATCACTTCAAACGGAACTGACACTGAGTCCTTCTTTTACAGGTCTCCATGAAACCTCACACAGAAGACAACTCTCTGCTTGCGTAGTGAGTAGCAGTGTGTAGCCATTTAATTAAACTGGCTTTTATTTAATATTGCTTTGATTTTTAACCATACATCTTTTTTTCAGCTGCAGAACTGCTGAGTTGTCCATATGGATCACATGATGCTTCCCCTTCTCTGTTAGTGTGAATCTGCTACAGGAATAATTTTGCTTATGGCAGAGGAACAGAATGACTCTATCCTAAAACCCTTTGCAGTATAAGAAAAAGACACTTCTGGTCCAGGCAAATTCTTAACAGCTACCACCACTCCAAATCTACCTTGCATACACAGGGTATAAGTGGATTCTGTACAGTGTCTGTTGTAGATACATCATCAGTTGCAGAACCAACTACCCCATAGTAGTTGTGTAGGCACTACTACAGTGCCTCCAACAGTGGCCAATGCCCCAGGACAGGCACTCCTCGCACACAGAATGGTGCTAAGGAGTAGCTGTGAGCCCACAGTCCCTGAGTACATCACTCTGTATGGTTCCAAGACGGACCAGCATGGACATCACCTTTTTCCCTAGCAACAGGACAAAAGATAGAAGGAAATACTACTTTTGGTGCACAATACAGCCTTTATAATTTACTACCAAAAGATGTCATTAGATTTAAAATACTTGAGCTCAGAAAATAGCAGAAAATTACATGAGTAGCACGAACACAATCTATAAAACAAGTTTGCTTATTTAAAAAAAAAAGTTCATTTTAGATCAGAAAGCTAAGATACTAAAGTAAGAAAACCCAAACTATCCCAGAGAGATTCTTATCAGGTGCCCACCTGCTCTAAAAGGCTTTTCTGTTTTTGATCATAAGCATTATCCAAGTGAGGTCTCATGAAGAAGCCATTTCAGATAGAAGTAAAAGCTCATTGTAGCAAATTTTAAGTGCAAACTTTGTTTTATGTACAATTGGACCCATGGGAAGGGTGGAAATTCAAGCAATGATGACTGTTCATTTAGAGTTGGATAAAATGTGACAGCTACTTGTTTAAAAGGCTCTGTAGACGGGTGAATTGCAGACTCTAACCTATGAATTAGAATGGTAAAAATAGAGAGTGCTCAGAGGCTGTCTCCTGGCAATGCACTACAAAATTTCCACATCATTTAGATGACAAAAGCTCAACATGCCACCTTTCTCCTTGCAAACCATTCTGCTATATTATTTATTCCTTCCCTGTGAAAACCATCAGCATTATCATGCAGAGTCCCCGCCAAGGTAAAAGAAATTGCACCAGATGAAAAGGATTAGCTGGAACATACTCCCAAGAAAGCAGAGCTTAAAATGAAAGGTATCTGCTACTTAGAACGTTTGCATCAAAAAAAGCTAAAAACAAGGGAACATCATTATAGAATTAGCTTTCTTCAAGTTAAGAGGTATACAAAGCAAAGCATGACGCTCCACTTATTTAATTTCCTCCCATTTGGAAATAAGCTGATTAAATGTACTCACAACAGATGATGCCAAATTTGTCAGAAGCTTAGTGTCCTAGCAACAGGTGTGGTACAGTATTAGTAATAGACTAATGACATGCACTAATACATTAAAGGCTTGAAGCCATGTACTATCTTAAAAATCTTTATTTTAAATAATACATGACGTGCACATGCAGAACAACAGACGCTTCACAGTTTGGAAATTAAATACTCCAGCTTTCTATAAAACAATATTCAAAAGCAAAACAAGTTGTGTAAGAAACAAAAGCACAGAGACCTTCAGGCACTCAAAGATGTGGCAGTTGGACTTGACAGCCACTGTAGTTAGTTCCAATTAAAAAATTCTATTCTATTTACCCATCTCCTTTCTCATCTTTGACACCAGTAAACACACAGTTATTTTACACAGGAAAATGCTGAGTACTTTACTGCCACGATCACACACGAGGTGACTGCCCTAAAGCTAACAGCAGCAAAAAGAAAAGTCAGAAAGAAGTAGTAATGCATATTGTGACACGGATTTCTGGAATAAGCTTCCAGAAATACTGGAAAACATTTCAGTATGAAAGTAAAATAATATTTGCCTGCTTACAGATATTTAGTATTACCTTTTTCAAACTTGGTCCTTTTTAAACTATGCTGCTTTTCCCAGCAGTAAGTAAAAGTAAATACAAATCAATGCTTTGTTTCATAACAACTTCCTATCTCCTATCATACACAGCAATTAATTTCCAATCAAGCTGGAAGAGACCAAATTGCAAAGCTGAATATTAATTTGCATTTGCATTCATTTTAATTTAGAGAGGCATAGTACAATGCATGTGTTGAAGAATGAGAATGCCAGACACATAAATGCCATCCTCATTTTTAAGACAGCATTCTCTTATAGCAAGGTATTTAAGAATTTCAATGCAAATAAATAGCTTTTAAAATCATTGGTGTAAGTCACCCACTACAGATCTGTTTCTTCTAACTTGCATTACTACAGTTAGAAGCTTAGAAGCATGTAGCTCTATAAGCAAAAGAAAGCCTACATATTTGTCAAATCTTACAAATATCAGCATAAATTCCCTTAATGCAAATATTAGTGCAAAACATAAGCATCCAGAGAAAAAATTAAACTATATTGAATGCAGTTCACAGCAGTTCAGGAAAGATTTATTTTGTCAGCTAAAATCTCTCAGGTTTCTGCCCTCATTAATGACGTGTTAAATTCCACTGCAAGCACCTTGGCATGTGGAAGTTGTGTCTACTTGTCCTCCACTGACTAAAGCAACACAATACTCCACATGAAGGAACGTGTCTTGCCAGCTTTCCCATTCCAGCCTAGCCCAGGCATCCTCAACTTTCTCTAGTTTGCAGCATACACTTCCCTAAGAAGCACCTGACCCTTGCCTCTACTGTGCTAAGAAACCCTGTAGGTCTGACAAACGGAGAGAGTTGCAGCTGGTTAGGCCACAGTATTGTCAGAAGAAAAACACTGAGCAACTTTGCAGGGAACATGGAAGCTGGATGTAGAGCTCAGCTTAAGAATAGAAATGGAAAATCAGGGAAAGATATTCAAGAAAGAAGATGGGATGCAGATAACCAACTCTTTTTAGAGGGAGAGAAAGGAACAATACAAAGTCTTTAAGAGGAAAAAAGGTGTAATGAAAAAGTTCAAGTTAAGTTAACAGAGAAGAAACAGTTTGATAAACAGCCCAAAGAATATGATTAGGAGTCAGGTTGATGGAAGAAATTCATCAGATGAAGAGTCGGGAAAGCAGAGGTTAGAAAAACTAAGACCAGCAGATCGTCCAAGACAGTTAAATTCTGCTAGTGTATCTTCATCTATATAGATGAAATATGATGATGTAAATACAGAGTGTGACAAAATTCACTTGCCAAAGAGGAGGAATAAGCTATAAGGAGGAAAAGTGATAACATGTTTATACTACAGTAAGAGTAGGAGAAAGAATAGAGACTGCTTATGCCAATCCTATCAGCATTTTGCATCTGGTCTCCAATAGTAATAAGTTACTTTCAACTATTGGAAGAGGATAAATATATAAAATACATTTTTAATGCATAGACTGTAGCAAAAGATTTAGGACTGAAACACTGACTGCAATTTTATTAGAAAGGAACATGAAATATCCTGGATTTGGAGGAAAAGACAAAACCTGCTGTAACCCTCATGTAATCAGATTTTCCTCCCCTCTTTGATTCATAAAGATTTTGTAACTGTTGTCTGATTTGACTTATAAACAAGACATTAAATTTTGTCTTAACCTGGCTTGGAACTAAGATAAAGACCATTAAACAACACTGAGGTAAGTAAAGAGACACTGCTTTCACCTAAGAATGTGGCAAATATAAACCAAGGCATCTTAAGAAACCCCACAGTTTCTCAGCACCATTTGCCCCATGTTCAGTGTATGAGGGTGGGTTCCCTTCCAAGCTGTGTGAGTCAGCTGACACCATGGATATTAAAGGAGACATCAGTGACTATCCCTAACCAACCCAGAAGTCTTCCCAGCACAGAGCAAGATATTTGTGTACACACTTGAATACTCCAAGCCAGAGAGGAGCACATCACATCTCATGCATGCAGTTATTCCAACAAGACCAAATCTACATATCCTTCTCTTCAAAGAGAGTACAATGCCAAAGCCAAGTCTAATTTACCAGGACCTTACATCTAATTCTGAGCTCAACAATAACTGGTTTTATTGGTCAGTGTTTTCAAAGTAGTTACCATTACATTTAAGGGAGAAAATCCTGCCCGGGAAAGGCTGTAAGCTTCACAAAAGGTAACAATTCACAGCATTACAAACACCAATAACTGTAGTTAAAAAATTATCTTCTATTCAAGAAAGCCAGACTTCCTACCTTTACTACAGGGTGTCCTCCAGTAGATGCTTTTACTGCTCCTCTGCTTCCTTCTGTTTCATAGTGAGCTCTGTGATGAGTTTTAGGCTGGACTTCAATTTTCAGTTCACACTGCCCATAATGGCTTGGTAAAGGCCAGTCAAGAGGTGGCAATGAAGATGTGCTGCAATCAAGATAAGCACACTGGTTACATGAACTGTGCCATCTGGCCATAGCACAAAGCCTTCACTGTAAAATACAGACAGTGATGTCACTTCCCTAACAAATGATAACCAAATAAGAATAACTATCAGCCTAAAATTGCTATGTGAAAATTCCACAGTTTTGCTGGTACATTAAAATCTTCAACTACAACGGAATTTCTTATTTCCAACACCTGAGCAAAAGAAAGGTATCCTATGACCCCCAGCCACACACTACCAGTACTACTCCATAATGCCCTTATATTCACTTTTTAACCTTAAGTATATCAGCAAGCAAATTCAAATGTGGTTGAGGAAACAGTCTAAACCCAACCTGCCAGTCATTAAGTTTTAACTCTGCATTATTTTCCAGCTTGCTGTTTTTGTTTTCCTTTGGCAAGCACTGCACTTTGTTAACTATTGTTAAAGTGATCGCTATGTGATCACCCAAAGTTTTAAAAAACTACTTGCTCTATCTAAGCAGAAAGACTTACTGCAACAGGCTACAAAGACACCTGAAGGTATGTTCAGCTTGTCCACTGACACACCCTCACACACAGTAGTAAAGTCACTCCAGGGAAGAACAAAATACAATAATGGAAATAACATGGAAGAACTTCAAACCAATGTTTGCACACCTACCCTTTTACTTGCATAGATTTATAGAGTTAAGTTTCTAATAAGATGAATAGTCAGATTCAAGCCAGTAATTACCTGGTATAGTAAATTAAATTATGAACATTTAAAAGTGAACATTTACAGATTGTTTATCAAATGAAAACATTTGTAATAGAAACAACCTTCTTTTAAAATAGTTTTGAAATTAATTTTAAAATAACTACCTTACTCTGACCAACAGGGAAAGCAAATTAGGTTTTAAAGTGATGGACAAATATATGTTTGTATCATCTGGGAAAGCTCAATTTAATTTCTTTCCACTTTACAGGAAGTTTGGTAAAACCCCACCACCAATCAATGCAAATATCCACAAACATGAATAGTCACAGATCCATGACAGATAAATTATTCCTTTTGGGGAGTTTAGCTAAGATACACAAAAATATATCCACAGTTGAGAAAGAAGAAAAATGTTTGGACTGAAGAAAAAAAAGAAAGACATCTCTGTCTTTAGGAAGTATCTGGAAGGACTTGGGCTCAGCCTGCAGCACCACAGATCTACCTTTTAGCACAGAAATGTCTGTCATTAAGAATGGGAAAGAGGGAGAAGAAACAGCACTGCTTGCTGGCCTCCTGTGAGGAGAACAACCTCCAAGCTGCTGGTCTGCTGTTTCATGGACACCTGTGCTGTGCACTTCAGGAGAGAGCTGGCATTAAAACATAAACCTTCTCTCCTGAAGCACCTTTTTGGGAGCGATGAGAGGAAGAATGTGAGTATTTCTCTTTTTTCTCACTGAAAGGCAGAAACGTCAGAAATAAATAATCTCCACAAGCATTCAATGCACAGCAGAGAGGCTTCTCCCCCCCCATAAGGAGGTTTGATGACTGGTTCTCCCACAGCAATAGCATTTACAGGGTAGGAGATGATGGTGATGCCAACACTAAAGGAGGAAGCTGTCAGGAATGCAGTAGAAGCCCAGTCCTTCCAGGTACCCACCACAGGCCAAGATGTACTGCCTAAATGCTACTACTGGCTACCAAGCACATCTTGCCATTCACTATTATAGCTACTGAGGGAGAAGGACTCAAGTCTTCAGTCTGGAAAGGAAAGAAAAACATCAGGATTAGAAGATACTAAAAAGGGGTAAAAAGAAGTGTTGCATGTGAGGGTTTTTTAACAGTGTTTCTGAAAATCTTTTTATCCCCCATATAACCAAATTTCTGTGTCAAAATAGTTGGCATACACTGAATAGATATAGTGTCTGAGAGAACTCTGTTAATGCACCACAGGCTATACACCAATTTTTGGGAGGTATTACTGAAAGTTGAATGATAAATTCATTCAAGAAAAGAAGTATTTGTTGCTCATGACCACTCTCCATACAGTGTCTCAGAGACATTTACTCCTCCTGCAATTAACTAACAATAATGTGGCATGAGTTGTACCAGATGTGAACTATAATTTGAAAAAATATTTGGCATACTAGAACAAACATGGAGACAAGAAAATAACTAAGTCTCAAGATTCTGTCATTCTTTGAAAATAAGTAGAAAATAACAGCACGACAGAGCAAGGAAATGCACTGTGCACGTGCAGATGCCTAAAATGCTAAAAAATTGCAAAGCTTCCAAAACAGATTCCCCAGTAAATTACACAGCTTTTGAGGCTGTACTGCATCAAACAGATGTCTTCTAGATGTAGCTGGTCTGACAGTTACAGCTGCTTCCCCTTTTGATGCTGGATATCCAAACTGTTGTTTCTCTCTGAATATTTTTCTTGTTGTCTCTATCTCTGAACTTCTCAGCAGCAGTGGATTCTTTAAAGGTTTTAGAATACTCTGTCATGCACCTTTCTGCCCTGTAGGGGTATCAGTTCTACGTATTTTTGCTTCCACGTCATCCTTAGACATTTTTGAGACAAATACTATAGAGATACACATTGAACTGAGACAGTGATCCAGCTTTGGTTAATTTTGAAATGTTAATTTTTAAATCCTATTAATTTACTAGAGTCCCAGCTGTATACCTTCAAGGAGAACTAAGGGGAGGGAAAGCAGAATGGGAACTTGCTAGCCAGCACTGTCACCTTCTTAAAGTCACACGAACCGACAAGATTGCACATTAAATAACTTTAGAAGCCCAATAGAATACAGTCTACAAACTCGGAGTTTTGTTGTTTATTCTATATAGAATCTAATATCAAATGAGAAAAATCATGTCAGCCTTAGGGGTGCAAGAAGTAACAAATTTGCATGTTTTGAATACTTTTTGATATGAAGCAATGCTATTTTGTACCAGATGCTGAATATGGGAAAGGTCTGAAGCTGCCAGCTTTACTGCATTTATATTTCTGTATGAAAATGTTCCTACCTCTTTGCAGCCACTAATTCTAGTAGCAATCTTTCCAATATACCCCACAGTATCTCCAGATAGTTGTGAAAGTTCTTGTTTCCTTCACTGGTCAAGATTCCCAGATCTCCCAGAGAGATACTTTTTTAATTTTCAGTTGCAGCAAAAATATTTTTCCACTTACAGCTCCTCCCAACATTTTGAAAGGGAAAAAGCCATACAATGGCTATTCCACATTTTTTCCTTATCCCAAGTTTTTGCAGAGATGAACCCATGGTGTATTCTGTGACAAGCCAATGTTGAAACACAGCAACCCCCTGAGAATCTCAAATCATAACTATGATCCAGTATTATGGTTTTCAAGAACTTTTGTAGAGCCAAAACACTTTTGTGGCTGCTCTTCACTGCCTAGAACAGAGCCATATTCTCCCTGGTGGAAAAATTGTGAAATTAAGAAGTTTTGGGGTGATTTAAGCTGCCACAGTGGCCTATCAATAGACTTTACTAATACCATTTACATTCAAAATACCACCATTCTGCTCCTAGCAGAGCCACAGTCCACAATGCTGTCAGAATACTGTAAACTGCCACATAGAAATCTCTGTTCCATCATCCCAGAAAAAAGCAGAGATGAATAACAGGTACAGCACAAAGGTCCTGTATTAAACACTACCTGAATTTCCCTGGATTTATTAATGGTGTGTAAACATGACAGTGATAGCCTCACTTATTAAAAACCTAAAAGGTTCAAAGTTCCTTTGATTGTCTCACTTAAGTGGGTCCTTATCTTCAAAGTCAGTAATTTGCAAACATTTTCATTTAAAAGTTTTGCTAGCAGAATAGCTGGTGTTATTTCTATTTATCAGAATAAGGTGATAAATACTCAGCAGACTAACTTTGTCTATAGAAATCTTTCAATGTGAGTGGAGTTCTGAAGATCAAGACTGAAGGCCCAATATAGTTATGGTAAAAATAGGATATAATTCTGTTACTCTCTATTCTTTAGACTTCCAAGAGAAGAATTCAGACAAGAGAAAGAGCTTTCTCAAGTATTTCACTATCTACCACTTTATTTAAACTATTTTTTTCCTGAACAAATTAATTACATTGGCAGCCATCCTAGTTTTCAGCAGTAAAATACTCTCAAGTTGCCAATACATATTCACCATTAAGAAGACTTCTGAGCTGTAAATGCATCTGTCAAAGCCTGTTTTTTCATCACCACTGGAACCAAGAAAATATTCGATGTCCCATCACCTCTCAGTGTCATAGATTAAAATTCATGACACAACAGTCTGGAGACAAACACCAGTATATGTGTAGTTTTTGAATCAATGTGTAAGTCTCTGCGAATTCCATGAGGGAAGTAAATAAAACTAGGTTTTATTTCAAGATTTTTGACCATTAATGAATATTGCCTGGTTAAAGCAAAACAGAAGCACCATTTATTGCTATCAAATACTGTGGGGCTAAAGAAAGAAAGAAAAAGTGAAGGACCCATTAAGTTTGCTACCCTACCAAGTGCCTGTTTGCTTGAGACACAAATTAGATTCTCAAGATGCACTTTACCAAACCTAAAGTTTACTGTTCCACTAGTCAATCATGTTAAAATTAAGTTTAAAGCAAAAGATAAATCATGGCAGTTCTGTTATTCTTGCTTTTAGGCTTGGTTTCAATTGCATCATCAGTGACCATTCTTCTAAAAAATAGTCCCATGTTACCTGCACCAGTGCTGGCCATGTCTGTGATGGTCCTTAACTCCATAAGACCATAACCAAGGCTAGCACCAACAATGCTGCTGATCTTTTATGAATTATACTTGTAAAGTGGAGTCCTCACCAAAGGTATTGTACTATATCACCTGCTCAGTAGAGATTTCTAGGTCATCTCTTGACTCTTTTTATTCTCTTGTTCAAGTAAAAAAGTATTGTAGAAAAGACTTTGTGATTTTTTTGCACTTTCTAGAACTCTTACAACTCAAACTCCAACAGCAAATGTGCAACAAACTAATAAAATGAGTGCATTTGTGGAATGTTGGGGTAAAATGCAAATAGGGAGGTTGGATATACTATCACTGCATTAAGACCCAAAAAAGAAAGGGTTTTTTTAAGTGGAGGGGAAGGAAAACATGAGCTACAGATAAAACTATATCTTACCCATCACCCTGTGGGGAGGCTGGGGGGTGAAAGAAACAGGTATCTTAAACAGTAGCAAGAGTAACCATTAATAAATAAAATTACCAAGTTCATTGCTAAATACTCTGTAAAATGACCAACTGAATCTGCCATCATACCTAGTGAGTGACATCATCAACAGACACCTCCTGTACTATTCCCTCTGCAGAAGCTGCTCCCCAGTTCTTTCACTTGTAAATAGGAATTGCAGTGGTCCTGGCCAGGCCCTTGCCTACACTTATCTTTGACAAGGGAGCAGAAATGGGACTCAGGGTATGGAATACACAGACATTTTTCACATGCCACTGACTGGCAGATTATGGGTTTCTGCGAGCAAATAACAAGCTGTCATCTAACAAAACAGTTTAGATGGCACGTGAAATATGACTAATATGCTCAAAAGCATCTTATACATTTTTAGATTTTGTTAAGCATTGCATACTTACTGAAAACAAAAGAATGAAGGAAAACATGGTCAGGGCTTGACAGATAAAGTAGATAACAGATTTACAAAACTTTAGAGAGCATTCAGAGCAGAAGGTGCTACCTACACATTTCACACCACGGAACATGTGAGACAAATTACCCTCCCCTTCTACCAGGGGTCAGTTATTGCAGTTGGGTGTGCACCTCATCTGTTTGGAATAAATATTCCTGCTTATTTCATGCACTACCTTGTGCTTGACAATACAATCAAGACATTAAAAAGTGTACTATTTTTACTATATCTTGTAATTTATACTACAATACAATTGTACATACAATATGGAATAAATGCACAAATAGCAATTCTATAATTCTTTATGACAACTAATATGCTCACTTTTGGTCATCATGATCAACCATTAAGAAACAGCGGATCTTCTTGCACTTCATTTTCATTCATGAAATGTAAGGGTCAACTTAGTTACCCTGGTTTACAAGGATCAAAATTACAAAATATTATATGACAGAACGGAATCTTTTACCTACTGAAGATACACATTGCCATAGCCCCTTGTGGAACAGCCTACAGCTGCTAAGTAATTCAACATTTCACTGAGGATACAGCTGCCAGTGCAGCCATTTCCACTAATTCAATAGTCACCTAACATTTTTGGCAGCAAAAGTACCCAGCTTAATAGATTTATGTAGCTTCCTTGTGTATAGGTGTAGTCTTCATTGTCTTCTGTCTGTTTGCCCATCTTATATTTATAGAAATTCTTCAGTTCCAGCTTCTAAATAAAGTCTGGCATTTTAAAAAATATTTTTACTTTTTAATGAAAACACTATAATTTCTTTTTTATTCAGTTGTACTCAGTTCTCTGTAGTACAAGAGGAAACAGGCATGAGCTATCTGTGTTTTAAACCACTTTGTTCATCCCACAGAAGAACCACAGATCCACATCCCATGCCTGTATGTTCATGACCTCTAACCCTACAGTAGTGCCCACCTTTTACAAACAATGTTAGCCTGCAAACTAACAAAATCGCCAAGTTGGAACTGCTTAGGATCCTACATAAATACAATACAATCCCAAAATACACAATTAAGTTGAAACAGTCACCATTGTTTTAGTTTGAATAAAAAGACTCTAGCAATAGTTTGAACACCTATTACTAACAGATGGCAATGGAATTTAAAAAAAACCCAGACTTGAGGACAGTTAACTTATCTGTTAACACAGTAGTTTCAGACCTGGTAGAACAGATTTTTCCAGCCAGCAGCTTTGTGTCTTTACTGTTACATTTTACATCCATAAACAGTTATGTAGAAGAACATTTAAGGAGAAGGAAAAAAAAAAAAAATCACTTCGATTTACTAAAATCAGTACAATTCTGTAGAGAGAAATTAAAATCTGTGGTTATAAAATCAGGCAAAAAAAATAACCAAATGGCTGAATAAATATTGTTTAAACGTATTTCGCTATTAACAAGCCAAGCTAGGTGACAACTTCTGAACAATTTATACAAGCTCTATAACTTGAATGATCACAGAACTGATCCATCTAAAAAGTAACAGACTGGAAAGGAGGGGGACTTTCTCCCTCAATTGAACCAGTTCCCTCTTCCGAGTCTCCACAAATCATCCTGTTAGCACATGACAGGACTGCAAAAGGAAAAGACCTATTTAATTCTATCATGGATGATGGAAATACCTTGGAACTACAGTCCAAACATCCATTCTTGCTGGATGATTTTCAACATGGCATACAAATTTTTTTTCTTTATTCTATTTCTAGAATTATATGAGCCCAAAGAAGCAAATAGACACAAAAGTAAATAAACTCCCTAGCTCTTTTGTGAGCTCCCAGTTCTATAAAATCATGTAAGTCAGGTTTCCCTAGCTGTATTAAAATGTCAAGTGCCCAGACTAGATGGAACTGCAAAGCATGTACAAAATCCACAGACAGTTCAGCTGGGTTCTGTGCATATACACAAACTTTACCTAAATAAAACTAATCCTATTTACAATGCATCTACTGTATTTTTAAAAGATGAAGGGTATTTGATATCTCAACTTGTTTTTTCATAATCATAACACCTATCTGCTTTCAAAAAAATTTCTTTAAGAAGTCTTAATGCATCACTGAAATATGAGGATATTTATATGTCTATTTAAGATGCACAGGAGGGGAAAAAACAGGAAGGAGTTACTTTCTAATCACTTACCGGAATATAGGAGTGTGACCAGGCTTCGGTTTGTTCCAAGTAAAGTGCGAAGGAACAGAAAGAAATTGGTCTCCAGGCAAGTCTTTTTTCAAAGTATGCTGAGATCCAGAGCAATCATCTACTGCAGTTTCAAGGGATGATGACAAGTTACCTTGCTCTTCAGGACAGATATCTATTTTTCCAGATAAAGTGGCAGTCTGATCCTCTGAGGTCTTTCTGGTTTTGAGAGGAATATCAGTCTCTGTACAACACTGAAATGGTGAAAGGCCAGAGTTAAGGCCTTGTATATTATGAATGGAAGTGTTCAGCCACGTGTCTTCTGTTACGCTTCCTCTGGGAGAATGGCCAGGTGATGGAGTTGGAGAATGGTGAGGAGACAGAGAACCAGCATAGCAAATCTCAGCACTGGAGTGTCGGCGTTTCCCACAGGGGGATGTAGGTCTTGATGAGGGCCTTGATGTTGGTCTAGGGCTCAGCCAATTTTCATCTGTAATACTAGTTCTAGGAGAATGACAGGGAGACTGTCTAGGTGACAAGGCATGCCCAAATCCATAAGGCTGCTGCCACGATTCATCACTGGGACCTCTCGGAGAACCACCAGGTGATGCCAAGGGAGAGCCAAGGGTAAATCGAGCAGCTGCTTCATTTAGCTCTGAGTCTACATCATCATAAACATGGGAAATGGATTCACAAGAGGAAGCATCTGAAAACCAACTCCTGGACGAAATGCTGCTGGCAGGGCTCGGACTAAGGGATGATTCCCTATACGACGGCTCAAGAGGAAGATAGAGATGGTCTCGGGAAGGCCTTTCCATATACTCGTTTTCTGTGCCATTTGTGTGTAATTCATCTTCATTGGCCTCAATCCCCTGGTGACAGTTGGGTGAAATTGACGTGATTTGAATGCTGGGACACTCGAAGGGTTTGGGTCCACCTAGTGGACTGTACTTGGATTCTGGTACCTCACAAGTGCCTTCATAGTTCTTGTGACTCTGAAATCTTGTAGGAGAAGAGTGAGACTGCAGTCCATGGCGAGGAATACAAATTGGCTGATTGACAGAGGATGATGGCTGGTCTACATTAAAGATGTATATGGACGCACAGTCATCTGACTCAAGGTCTGAAAACAAAATTTAAAAAGATAAAAAAAGAAGTAAGTCAGAATGCAATACTTGGACAAATGCCATAAACAAAATCCTTTGCTTCCCAGATATGGACTGTTATCAACATTCTAGACATTTCCCATTACACTAGTTACATAAAATAAAGCCAATCCTTAATTTTAAATTTTCCCCAGTCTATTTTACAACTAAATATGACTACAGTATGGTTTTCTATTATAAATTCTGTTTTCAATCAGATTTCACAGTTTATACACATCTTCAATCATTGAAAATATAACACAAACAGAAAAATGGGTTGAAATCCTGGAAGGATCTAAGCTTGAACACTCAATTCAAACTTCATCTTCATTGTAACAGTATTCCATTTTTAATTAAACATTTTTAATAAAAAATCATTAGAAATTCATCATTTTGACATAAATAGGACTAGGGTACTTTCTGCAAGCCCAGTCAATACTTACAAGCACGAGAACATGACATATATAATACTGATCTATTTTAACAATAGAAAGCATCTTACAGCAACTCAAACTTGAATGAAGATTATGAACTACTAAAAACATTCAACCAAAGGAGGCCTAACAAGGAATATTATTAGAGGTACTATGAAGAATCGTATTCCTAAGACATATTCTTTGTAAGGCAGAAAACTCTCAAGTGTCTATGCTAAATAGCATTTCTCAATGCAACTGCATGAAGTTCGAGCACAAGTTGTTCAGCAAAATAAGGCAAAACAAAATATTCTCAGATCTCACTAACTTATCCAAAACACAGGAAATATTCCAAAGAAAAACAAGCAATTGAGAGGGAGTACAAGTCCCGTTAACAAAATCAGCAACTTTGTCTCACAGAACTGAGGTAGATTTTCTTGCCCCATTTCTCAATATTTAATTAACTGCCAGTATGAGGCATTTGTCTGAAATCAAAGTAGAAAACACAACTTTTTTTCATATTTTGTATCCACTGTGATTCTACTCTTGTTTCTTTCCGCTTGTAAATAGGGTCTTCACTCTTTAATTTTCCCTAAATCCAGGCTAGATGACATAAACTGCATCTTTAGTATTAGCTCTTTTTAAACAATTATTTTTATCCTGAGTACCCAGCAGACTATTAATATTTGTTTTAAAATAAATTTAGTTTCTCTCAACATCAGTTAAAATATCCAGACAGGAAGCTATGTATTTTAGACCTTTTCATGATGAAAACATTAGTTTGTTAATGAAGTCAAGTCTATTATCAGTTTCACTAATAGATATCAGCTTAAAATTAACTAAAACAGAAACAAACCATCAGCTTTTCAGAGACAGGGAAGCATTTTCAAATTAAGAGAAAGCATATTGTTACCAAGGGATGGACTACATTCCTCAGACTTGAAAAAAAAAACAAAAAAGAAAAGGCGGAAGGTTCATGAACAGGGAACAATTCTATTAGAAATATATTAAAGGAGGCATACATTGCATTTAAGGAGTATCTAGTAATATTATGAACACTGTATGATTTCATATATATTATGGTTATGAATGACAGTTATCTGTATCATATATCATTAACTACTATTATATGTGTTAAGAGCACAGAAAATCAGCATAGGTTGATTCCTAAGTATGCACACACTGAAAGGATCAGGATTCTCAGGAAGGACTATTGCATGTACCACACACAATTAACACAAGCTCACTATGTTGAGCACTACCAAAACTGCATTTCCCTGTCCTTTCACTAGGGTAACAAACAGATTTTTAAAGCATTAATTGAGGGTCTTTCTTTTTGCTGTTTTCCATCATAAAACATGAAATGAAGACAGTTGTCGGCTATAGGTTTTCTACATCTATTGGTGTATTAATGTGCAAGACCATGGATGTCTGTTTCCTAACTTGGTATTAACAAAAGCATAGATCGAGGGAAGAAAAGGCAATCCTAATAAAGGCTATTATCCAGCTTATCAAAACTTAGAAATAAAACAGTCACAGCTACAGAACTTTTAAAATATAATAAGAATGTTTTAGAAAAACAGCAGTTGGAAGTTTTCAAGCCCTGTGTGTGACCATTTACTGTCATTAATGGTTTTAGGAACAGTAGCAGCACATTGTTTGCACTAAATCTCTCACCATTGCAAAGAGCCTTATTCCTCTTGCACCAATAATCAAGAAATCTTAAAATATTTAAGACAATTTCTCTACTTTCAGTGTCACAGAGATTTACAAAAAGCCGATGTTCATTCAGAATTTAATTTTCACAAGACTGAGGTGGAGAGATCAGAGGAGCACAGAATTACCAAGAGCAGCTGGGAAGAACGGGGGAAGAGATGGAGCAGACAAGAGACAGAACTTTTCTGACTCAGGCTTCTTCGGTTCTCTCCTGAGTTTGGCACTGTGATGTCCTGTTACCCCTCCCCAGCTGCACACACACAAAACAGGAAGCTAGAAACCTAATGAACATCCAATCCCAAAAGCATGCTTAATACTGTGAACACAACACAGTTTGAAGTCTAAGTCACCCAAATAATTTTCAGACACAATTGATAAACATGTAGATTTATTTCAGTTTGCACACAAAACTCCCCCTTACAGTTCATGTGTTAAAATAACCTGTTAGCTGCTCACAAAAAAGGACAACACTAAGAACTTTACAAATCGTGTCATTAATTCTACTAGATTATTTATCAGGAATTATTTTTGTCCTAATAAAGACTGCAGAAAATCCAATCTGGAAGAGCCCTCCAACCTATCTTAAGGAACTAGTAAACATACAAACACAAATACAGCTTGGGGAAAAAAGAATGAAAAAAACTTAGGTGGTAACTCTTAAAAGAGAAAGCAGTGAAAATAGCACAAAACAAATCCAACACAGGGATTGAAGAAGCAGAAGGTAAACAAACAAAGGGAAGTCTCACAATAGACAAGTGTAAGGAAAAAAGAGTTATGGAGAAGCCCAAGGGAAAAAAATGGAGTTATGGAAATCTGGTTATTTAGTAGGAGAACTATTACATTCAAACAATCCTATTGGGGGAGGAAAGACAATAAAGAAGTTGGCCAAGTCATGAGGCCTTTACTGACCATAAAATATAAGAAAGCACTCTAGACACAGAAACTAGGGCAGACTTTGAAGGTAGAGCACAAAAACTACCACAAGCACATGAGGGCAAGAAGCTAGACAAGACAGACACAGCAAAATACACAAACCAAGAGAAGTAGTGCCATTCACATCAAAAGCCCTTCATGCCACTGAAAAGGCAGGTGTGCTAAATGCTTTTGCTTTAGTAAGAACAACAGTTAATAAACTGTTAGTAAGTATAACAGCAAGACAGAGTAAAGAAAACTGGACTAAATAAAAGGTTAAATATTACTGAAGGATTATGGGTCAATAAGTTCAACTTCAGTTTTAGAAGTAGTATTAATAGTTTATTTGTTCCAGAAAGCATTTTAAAGGAGACAAAGAAACAGAACAAGTCACTGTTTCCTAAGAACAGATCACGTCAAACAAATTTTGTTTTATAATCAAAGGGGATCTTCTGGACAAATGGCATAGAAAGAAACTCAGCTTTGTTTTTACTTACTAAGACTTTTAACACTGCCATGCACAGAGAAGCCATAAGTCTTTAGAAATTTACTGAAGCCTTCTTTCCCACCCTGCTGAGACCAGGTTCACTACTGAGGGCTCACAAAAATGAGCAGATGCTCTACATTCACAGTGTATCAGCTAAATAAAGCTGCAGACTTTCATCGCAATCTTACATCAGGCGTCTGTGTCATCCACTGTCAATGAGAACCAGAAGGTTGCTCATTTTCAATGTACATTTGCTACTGTCTGGAAACAGCCTTGTGTACAGAAGCTCCTGTTCAGTATTAAAACAATGCTGGCTCATCCCTTACTAAGCTGCTAACTACACTTCAACATAAGCTGTCTAACTGGGGAATATAATTAAATAATATCCAGAACAACTGCTCCTAAAGTACATTTTGCTTGCTACTTGCTGTATCAAAATGCACATTTAGGACTAGCAATGCTTGCCCACCAGTTGTTCACTCCCCAATGATGTACTGGCACATGCACATGTGCAGCTGTGCACTCTGCCAGATTTCTCCAGAGAAGGAAGGTCAATTACTATCAAATGTCTGAACACAAGCCTTGTGCCAGAATTACCCAAACTGTTTTATTATTCTAAGTTTACAAGCCCATAAACAAACATTTTCAGACAATAGTTGTTATAAGGTAAGGAGAAAGTGCAACATGACCTAGGTCTTATAAAACTACTACTGTGAAAACAGGATCAGTAATCAAGCCCTTTAAATAGCATGAGGAAAGACCTGAACATTGACACAGACATCATGTGTGTTCTCAGGCAAGTCTGTCTCACTTACAAGCTTTAAAAAGAATGACCAACTCTTCTGTTTTCCATTTCTGTTATGACAGTTACCATTATCTCTTTCTGAATACAATGGTTACAAAAATATTTGTAAAACAGGACAAAAAGCATATGTGGCTGGTTTTTCATTTCATTATTCTGCAGATTTGCACAAGTTTATATATTTCTTGGGATTAAAGAGGAGTTTTAATCTCCACAGGGAACACAAAATAGCCAATAATCACAAGTTTTTCTTTTGAGCACTTAAAAACATGATTGATCAGAGTTGTTCTTGGTACACTATTGCACTAAAGCTCTATAATTGGATATTTAACTCCAGTTTTCCATTACAAGCTATTGGTTCTCCAGAAACACTTCCTACAGGCTTAAACAACAACTCAAAAAACCCTACAACCCCAAATTGAAACATAGCAATGTATTCATTTGTAAGGAGTACAACTGACTAGCAAACCAAATATGGTACTGAAAAAGAATAAATTGTGAAAAAAATTAAGGTGGTAGGGTGGAGTAGGGGGAAACATCCTTCTAGACCAAAGCTAGCAATGTGTGGAGCAGTACTGCAAGTTTAAGTTTTCAGGAAAGGATGATTTTACAACTCTCATTTTTAAGAAGCAGTTCACTCCGTTTGATGGTTTTGTGCTGTTTCATGGTCATATCAGATTATGCAAAAAAGGATAAAAATAGATTTTACTTTTGTCAATCATGTATGCCAGAGGCTGTCCTGTCGTGCCAGTGACAGTTTCACTCATTTGCTTTCACTAAGCATGAATACTGGAAATGTAGAAGAAAAATAATCTTCTCAACAATGGGAGCTCATCAATGAGTCTTTTCCAAATTCTAGTATGGATAAGAACTCATTATCCTTGGTAGAAATATAGAAGAATAAAGAAGCTGCGCTAGTTTAAGCAGTTTAAGCAAGAGAATAATCCAGCATACCAAATGTTTACAACTGACGCTGACTAAAATAAGAACATACTGGCTCTTGGGGTGTAACTACACTAAGGTTTTTTCAACAGCAACCACCCTCCCACACACCTTCACACACAAAGGGGGAGGGGAAATGAGAACAGAGGTTCTTTTAACACAGATGATTTTGGCAATCATACTTACAGTGCACTAACACCTGTATATACACAACTGACAGAATGGCAAGCTTTAGGATATGGGGGGAAACAAGCAACCAGGACAAGAACTGCAGGTGTTCACTGGTGCTCACTATCGAATAAAAACGTAACATGCAACTAAATAAACTCTTGGGCCGCAGCATGATACGCATTTAAACCAGAACTGATGTCTTAGTGTACATCCAGCTTCACACTGAAGTAATCACATTAAATTTCAAATACGGAAAGAACAGCTTTGAGATACATTGATAAAAATGTATGTACAAGGCAGGTAAACAATTCAACTTGTAACTGTAAGATTCAACAAGAATTAGTCATTTTAAGTTCAGTTACAAAACAGAAAATAACAACCGGAAGTGCTAAGTAATGTTTCCACCTGTGCCTTCTCCAGCTCTCCTGCTATTTCTGATTGATATGAAGCATGTATTTAAATGGTAACTTTATAAAGCCTTTGGTTCAGTATTTAAGGATGATTCATTAAAAAAAAAATCTGCTTCTTGCTTTAAAAGCCTCCAAGTTCTCTGGGCTCCTCTTTGGTTCCTTTTTTTAATCTGTGGCTGTATCATTCAAGAAGACACGGTATTTCACTGCATAATAACCTTGTAGACAAAACAGAAGCTGCTGCCCTCCAGTTTGATGAAGCCTCATTTGTCATTCACTGTCAGTTCAAAAGCCATCTTAACATGACCCAGTAGTTCAGAGATACTAGTGTACAGCCTTTTGGAAACAGCACAGTACATGGGCACAGCAGGTACTTTCACACATGAGTATGAGCAGCCTTTGGACACTGCTGTTCTGAAGATGAACTATCGTATTCTATACAATCAGGTAGTAGAGTCTGCAAAAGGACTGCAGCCCTGCAACCCCAGAGCATTTCAGATGTGTAGACGTGGGATCTGAGAGAAGCCTGATCACTCCAATCTGGTGTGCTATGCCTGACTCACTGAAAGCAGACTGAGCATAGAGGTGAGATTAGGCAAATACTGAGTGAAGGGAACAAGGGAATTAATCATGTGCTGTAATTGCCACATGTAATTTGCCTAGATTCTTGGTATCGTGGGCCAATCTACCATGCACAACTCTTCCTTTGTGGGGGCAAAACCAACAGACTCCATAAAAAGGCTCTCCAGTTATTCAAACAGCATGAACTGAAGTCCTCACCTAATTCACCTAACTTCTACATGGATGCCTTTACCACCAACTTCTAACACGATCTTGCTCACAGCAACCTGCTGCTCTATACAGAGACACTGCCAGTTCACTGCTCCAGTCCCAAAGCAAGCAATGAGCAGAAGGCAATTTTCCGAGATCAGAAGGTGTTAAGTAGGGCAATATCAAAGAAAACAGAAGTGTGCAAGAAAATGTGTATTTTAGCTACAGGAGAGTGACACAGACCAGAGTCTTTGTGAAACCTGGTAGAAAAGGAGAGCAGTAAGCCAAGTCAAGATGTCCAAGTGGGGAGCAATTACACAGTGGGGGGGAGACTGAAATGGAGGCATCCCCTTTCTGATTATCAAACAGAGCATGACACAGGTTGAGAACTGGTATTGATAATATCTGAACAAACCCGTTTGGGAACTCTTCACACCTTGGCCAAATTACACTGTGCTTCTGCAGCTGGCCTGCATGACAGAGGGCAAACCATTCCACAGCAGGCAGTCCTAGCATATAGTTAACTCAGTATTTCAAATCATTAATTATTACAGCTTTCCACCAATATTTTATGATGCAGCTTAAATGTGGACTTCAGGCACATTAAACTCAAAGGCTGTGTACGTCAAAGAACTATAATGAGCCACACTGACAATCTGAAACTGCCTTGTTTTCCCATCTGCTCACATGAATGTAGAATCAGAAACACCTTGAATTCACTTTGCTAGATTGATACAATAGAAGGCAGAAACACAAATCAGCCAAATGAAAAAGAGGAGGCTGAAGCTGAGCATAAACACCATTTTTTTCAGCAATATTCAGAATGACACCCCAAAATACAGAGATGGTGTTATTAGCATGCCTCATGACTGTGCCACATGTAACTTTGCATCTCCTCCCAGAGTCCTAAATAGCTTGTGTTTATTCCAGCAGGAGTGGAGGTGTCACCACATACATACACATCAGCCTAACCTCCTGCCCCCAACACAAAAAGCTTGGCAATTTGAAGGACAGCAGCATTGCTCTCAAAAGACTAAACTTTATAAATTACACTGATGAAATACAGAGACTTAGATAACTTAAAGAAGCTATGCAAAATAAAAAATGTTGAGAGATTTTCTTAGTAGTTCTTTGGATTAAACCATGCATTTCCTTACGGCCTTGTTGTTTGAGCACAGTTATCCCAAATGACTGAATCTCCCCATCTTCACGTCCTTGATTTAGGGAACGACTTCTAGAAAGTATCTAAAGATACACATGAGCAGCTATACATCACTGCAGATATTATTATAGGCCATTATGCAGCCATCAAAGCAATGAATCATTGTCACTAACAGTTAATAAATGCAACGTTACTGAATTAGCAGCTTGTCATTCTGTTACACTTTCATTTTGGCTATGAAGATACAGAGGGCTACTCTGTAAAACAGTTTTAGTTAAAACATTACAGTTTCTGCCCTGGCCCAACTACAATTTCATTCCCTCTCTAGCACAGAGAGCAAATACTGCTTCTCTGAAAGTATGTGTAAGTCATCCTTCCCTTTTTTACAAAACCATCAAAAAAATTAAAATATGGGATTAAAAAAACATTTCTCACAGCATTTGTTTCCAAAAAAGCAACGTTAGCAGCCACTCAAACAAGAAAAATCTATTTAACCCTCTCCACCAACCTGCTAAGAAAACCCAAAAAACCCCAGAAATATTCAACTCCATTCAAGACTATTTTCTATATTAAAAATATTTCTCATTTTTACAAGTGATGTCTAACCTTCAAAGCGCAGCCTGAGAAGCCATTTTAAAGCATGCAATTCCTAGTAATCTAAATAATATTATATTTACATTTCTGGTATAAATAAATTAGCTGTAAGTACTTGCTCATGTTTTTACCTATAAACATCTTTCATGCAAGCTCAAATCATGGTTTTGTTTCTGCTTTAAAAAAACCCATCAAAATCACCATGTAACACCAAATCAAACCACAGAGAATTCTATTTTCATGACTTTACTGCTGAAAGATCATGGGTTTGTAGTCAGATCCCCAGCAAGTCCATTCTTCTCTCCTTCCACCAGACCTGCAGTGCTTCAGAATCAAATTTATCTTCCCTGAATGGCTTTGAACAGTTCTACGACTTTTTAATGTTCCCTTTTGCCAGTACTCCACAAGAACACTCACAGATGGGTGTACTAAAGGTAGAAGAGAATGCTGGCTTCTTAATAAGCTTGCTCCTGCCTTGCAGTTTTACTTAGCCGTACTGATCATTTCACTCATCTTAAATTCCACTGTCATTTGAGCCCACATGGCATGCCTGGACAAATGCAAGGACTTGGATGCTGTTTTACTGGCTGGGCTCACTGCCAAGTCTGCTCCACGTACTTCCCTGGCCCACTAGGGCAGCTTGAGGCAACAACTCCCGTATTTACGTTATTGCTGTGAACAGCCAAACTGCTGCTTACTACTGACCCAGGCCCCATCTACTCAAATTTATTTTCTCTCACTCACAGCAACATTACTGAGCTGGCTACACTTCAGGTGGCATCTGACAAACTGCTTCCAGTTGGACAATACAGACCAAAGAAATGCGACTGTCATGTTTCAAGCAGAGGGCTACTTCTTACTTTGATAAAGAGCAAGTTTATTTCTAATTTTCAGAAATATTTAAGACAAAAGCACTAGCCCAAATGCTTTTGTACCCTCACCATCTCCCACATCCCAAATCTCAGGATTTGTTTTCATTTACACTCTGCCCACAATTCAGTTGGGAGGAAAGGGGACAGAGTGATGTGCAACTACAAATCAATGAACAAAGTAAGTGACATTTTGTCAAACTGGGGACCTTTTCCAAATCCCTGCGAGACATAGTGACTCACTACCTAGTGACTCTCTATGCACTTTGTAGTGATCAAAGAACCACACTGCCAAAACAGAAAAGTTATTAAATTAAATTAGCTGCAACTACAACTGCTTTGCAACACCACACAAAAGGTTTTGGTATTTTTTTCTGAACAGTCTCTTCCTGATCAAGCTTCATTCAAATAGGCAAGATTTCATTTATCCAGAATACTGTGAAAAATCACAACATACTCAAACATGTCAGCTTGCCAGGATTACCATCTTAATCTCTTACTCTTAATTGCCAGGCAATTCTTGACTCCATTGATACCACTTTAGTACTCATTCTCCTTTGGTTCTTCCTCAGTGTTTCTCTAAGCTATCTTGAAGTCACAAGACCCTCTGTTTTTGGTCAGATGCAGCTGTTTGGTTTTCCCTCCTCCTCTCTATCAGCAGATTATATAACCACAGCCTATATGACTGATTTGCATTGTGTCCCTGTGTGTCAATCTTTTACATGCAGATACCAGCATCCACTAGCTTGTAAAATAAAGTGATAGCAGCTCAATTTCCTGCAAGTGGTGGTTTATCACAATATATTTAATACTCAGTAATCTAATAAATATACAAATACTTCTGTTAAAAAGCATCATTTATACCTAAGAGAGAAAAAAATAAATGGATTCAAGTAATTTATCTATTCATTCCTTTGTTAAAGTTGCACCAGCTGATCCTATTCTTAACCCACACTAGCACTCTTTTGTATAGCAAATGTTAACAGACCAGCAGACAGCTGTATTTACATGGATGGCTCAAATTATACATATTAACCACAGTTACCATCTTGTGCAAAGACTTTCTCTCCTACCCATTTATATACACAACCAAATCTAAACAGAATCTAAGTATTTTAAAAAATAGTAAAACTTCAAGTGAACCATACAGTTGTGCAAGGTAGCCTGGTAAAAAGACTTCAAAAAATGTCTCACAAGCTCCTTTTACTCAGCTAAGGAAAGCAAACTTTGCAACAGTTCTGGACCAACTCTTTCACCAAATTTCACCAAGCACAATCCTCAATCAACTCACACCTCAAGCTCACAGCTACTGCCAGCATCCAGCCCTTATTTTCCACTCAATCTAATTATAAGACTATTCTCTCTTTTCTATCACAACTTGACTTTCTTAAGATTATGTACCTTAATCATGACCTTGAGGAAAAGAACAAAAAGTTCAACCACACTACAAACTCTTGTCAACATCTTTGGCTGTCTTCTACTCTACCAACAATCCCTGACAGCAATACCAGTCATGAACACACATTTGGGAAGGGTAAAAGGATATTTTACATATTAATGATGAAGGCAAAGCTACAAAGACCAGTATTGCGGTGGTGTTTCAGTACAAATCAGTTGTTTTAAGACTTCTATGACATACCTAAGTGAAGTAACACACACATAGTGCCAGTTTTCACTACAAGAGAACTCTGCCTATCTGAGGGAAAATCCAGCACCCATCATCACTTCAGAGCACTTGGTATGTGGGGAGGAGACAACTGCTGAGCAGCCCAAGCAGCTCGTGGAAGCTCACAGAGAAAGGTCTGACACAAAAACCTTCAAAAGAAAAGATGAGGTATTACTCTGACAGTCACTATAGCAAAATGTGTACTTCAGTCATGATATCCAGTAACCTACCAGCTCTAAGCCAAAGGGAAAAAAAATCTCAGAGGAGAACAGGAACAGAAGTTTGCAAATTAATGAAAGAGCCAAATCGAGACATATTGTCCTAGGCTGTAGCTCACAAAGATGTTTTGAGCTGTCACTAAATTCATCACAGAACTGGGATTTTTTTTATACTCTCCAGAAGAAAAGTAAGAGATATTGTAAGATTAATTTGTAACAAGATTACTAAATAGTATTACTTCACCAAATGTTAAGTCACAGGAAATATGAAGAGCTGGTTTCATGGTTTCCAAGAAAATAAAATAAATACTATGAACCTGAAGTCCAAGGAGAGTAGTCTGATCAGTTCTTTTAAAACCCTCATATTGTGTGAAAGCAAATAAACAAAATTAACCAGGGAAGATTACTTACAAGGAAATATTAATTTCTCCTTCTCTACTTCAAAACCCAAGAACAGAAGGTGGAAGTTGGGGTGAAACTCCAACTCTGTTTCACTGGATAACAAAACATTAGCCCCTCTTTAGCTCTTAGAATACTTAATCAGAAATAACAGGAACATTTCAGACAGGATGCTGAGTAGCAGCATCAATAACTCATCTGTAATTCATCTTCTGAAAAAAAAAACACTCTAATTTTAAGTTAGTCCTGATTTCACACACCAGTAAGAAATAGTTTTGCATGACACAGAGATCCCAA
This sequence comes from Rhabdornis inornatus, assembly GCA_013397075.1. NCBI lineage: Eukaryota > Metazoa > Chordata > Aves > Passeriformes > Rhabdornithidae > Rhabdornis > Rhabdornis inornatus. Next base: position 2,120,030 of record VWZS01007473.1, on the reverse strand, counting down.
GATCCCAAATTCCCAGTTTAGTACTATATATTCCAAGTACAGCTTTTACCTTGTAAAAAATGATTCGTTAAAAGAGAAGATGAACCCCTAAATTAAAACTTCAGAAAATATCATAGCAACTCATATTTGTTTCTATTTTGAGAAGTTTGGCATTTAAAAAGTATAACGTGTCCTCAGCAGTGTGGAGTACTCAATGCAGTTTAATTGCTTCATAAATTCTAGACAAATTTCCCAGAATTACACTGAATAGCACTGCAAAATTGGTGGTGGTGAAGAGAATCGGGGCATCATTACAAAAGCATTCAAGCTAATTCAATCACTCAAGTGTCACATATTACATCCCAGAGGTCTCTTCATCAAAAAGACCAAACCAGGTGGCACATCAAACACTGTCACTGACAGTTGCACGCCAGTCTCTTTTAGCAGACTGTGGAGGATCTGAACACACTGTAATGCACATGCTGACTTAGACATTTCAAATGCAACTGATAAACGTGGCATGATGCAATCAGATGCTACTGCAGCTACCCAAAATTTTGCAACAAAGAGCACACTAAAGAGATTTGGTTCACTTCAGAGTGATCTACAGCATTACCTTTGGGCACTGGTGGCTTGAATTTCTCGGTCATAAAAAGATGAAGCTCATTAGTACCTAGAACTGTACCAAATACTTTTAGCGCCTAACACTATAAAACCAAAGTGACAATTTCTTTGCTTTTTGGGAAAAGGACACTGAACAGAGAAACAGAAGGCACGAGTTTATGGAAGGTGCTCAGTACCTAACATCCACTTGAAAGCAGCTGAAGAGCTTTTGAGACTCTTTAATTTAGCAATTACCTGAGCAATTTTTTACCTCCACTCAAAAACTACCGAAAATGGGCTACCCCTTTAATTTCAATCCAAGGATGCTGCAAAGATTGCAGTATTACGCCAGGGATTTCAAGCATCTTCACACTATCTTCCATGCTTTCTCCTCTGCAGCAGGAATTACAACTTTCAGATCAAGCAAATAAGCACTAATGCAGAACAGAGGTCTCAAGTCCCACCACTTAGCACAAAACTATGAATGTTAGTCCTGCAACCACTGAAATTGTTCTGTGTAATAACTAAAGATCCCAGCTGATTTAATTTCTCTTACTGTTCATTTAATATCATAAAAAAGGTAATCTACTGCCTGGCACTAGCACTTTCTTAGTAGCTCAGATATCAAAAGTATTTAAAGGAAATGAAAGAAAAGCTCACTTTTACTTGCTTTTGATTACAAATACAGTTAAATACAGACACGTAACTGTATATACTTATATGTCTACATCTATAAAAGAATAAAATCCTCACAATGCTAGAGTAGTCTCAGTATAAAGGACACAATTAACATAGATTTCCATGCTATTTGCACAATAACTTAGTACCAGACACTTCTTTCATCAGAATGCCAGTCTCAAACTTCTAGAGACAAAGCATGAAGGATCAGAATATGCTTTTAGGTGTTCTCCATGATCATGGAAAACTTCATAATTTTAGTATTATTTATTTCAAATTAAGCAATTTTCCCTGTGACCTGCATGTTTTATTATTAGCATACATTTGAAAAAAAAAATAGCCTTATGCTTACTTTGCAGCACAATGGACACCACCATTGAAGAAAGTGATATGGGATTATGAAATAGATGCTTCAGGGAGCTCTAAGAACTTTTATTTTATTCATCTAATATATTTAGAAGAGGGGTAAGGGAAAAACTAGATTTACAATATGGGACCTCTCATATAAATTCTAGTTCTTCGTATGTGTAAAATACATGGGCAGAATTAACAGATGAGCTCTGGCAATACTTTAACAGAATACATGAAGGCAGAGTCCTGGTCTAACCCTTTTCCCCTGAAGGCCACATCTGTGCACAGCAGGCGAGATCATCTCCAGAATTATACAAAACAGCAAAATTACTTGAGTTTCAGAAGGAAGATTTCTGACTGAGAGCTACAGCAAACAAACTAGTTCATGGTCCAAATATCACATTTTAAAATTTGACAAAAGAATAGTTTTGATTTATCAAGCATGGAAAACTCTCTGTATTCAGACTAACATCTGAAACTGCTTCTAACAGAATGCTACTCAAATACAAATATCATAACAGTGAGTTGATACCACACTGGTATCTCCAGCTTTCTGAGAAACTTGTTCTCTCATTCTCATCTATCATCGACAAAGGAACATAGTTTAGACAACCAGTTTTACATCAAAATAACAGAAATGGGGGTGTCAAAATTATTTTTGTTGTCATTTGTTCACATGTTTTCCATTGTTTTCATACAGTACTGTAATGCAGAATTCATACTGTAATGCAGAATTCATACTGTAATGCAGAATTCAGGCCCCCTTCACAAAACACACCATCTGCTATTGCATTGAGATGGAAAACAGGCAAAGAAAGTCTTCGTTTATCTGAATGAATGTGAAAATTAAATCTGAGCATCGAAAAAGTTATGGATTTTCTAAGAAGTTAATCCTGAGTGCTTGCACACAGACTGTATCAAACAAATTTTCTTCTAATTAACTTAGGCAGACAACCGAGTCAGAGAACTAAACAACATGGCTGCATCATTTAGCCTGGATACAATTGTGTTTCAGAGCTATCTTATCATCTAACACTTAGATATAAGACAGCCCATTACCAATTAAAACTTATTTCAAGTATGTTAGAAAAGAAAGCACGCAGCCATCAAACTCTGGTACAGCTAAACAAGGCACAGCTGGTCCTTATTGATTCTTCACACTGCACAACTCACAGTGAACACTTTGTTTTCTGCAGCTTCAAGAAATACGGGCATTTTAAAACAGAATTTTCAAAACAGGAATTTTATAAAACAAAGTAAAATGGAAGTACGCTGAGATGTATGCGCATATCTGTACACACGGACCCAAAGAGCCACCACATCTCGACACGCGGTGTTTGCCCATCCACACGTACACAAAGTCTGCAGAACACACTGGAGTAACTGGGATATTCTATATACGGGGAACACTTCGGCTGAAACTTTTCATCGCAAGTGCCCGAACACTGCTCTGGTCCGGCCCCGTTAACACTTTGCTGCTCTCTGCTCTGTCCCTCACCGGCCCCATCGCGCTCCCCAGACTTGGGGGGCGTGGGGCCACCAGATCCAACCCGGGGCCTTTCGCCTGCCGGAGCCGCCGCGCCCGGGGCGGCTCCTCCCGTACGATGCGAGCTCTTGCGTTTCTTTTCCCAAAGAAAGTTGTTACGGCGACGAGAGGCCCGGCCGATCGCCCCTGAGCCCCCGCGTCCCGCGGGAGGAACGGGAGCGGCGCCGGGAAGCGGCCGCGGCCTGAGGGACGGACGGACGGACGGCGCCGCTCCCCCCGAGCTGCCGCCTCCCGCGGCGGCGGGGCCGGCGCAGCCCCCGCTGCCCTCCCCGCCTCGTTCGGAGAAAAACAGGAACCCGACCGACCCTCCCGGCCCCGGGGCGCACCTGCGGGCCCCAGCGGCGGCCCGGGGCCGGGCTGCCCGTCCTCGCCGAAGATCAGCCTGAAGTCGAACTCGTCGGTGGCGCCGCAGTTTGCCGTAGTCATGGGTTTGGCCGGCGAGGCGCAGCGAGACCCCGTCGCCCCTCAGGGCCGCGCCGGGTCCGGCCGGGCTGCGCTCGCCCCTCAGGGCCGCCGCATAACACCGGGCGGCGGAGGGGCCGGAGAGGGGGCGGCGNCCGCGCCACCGAGGAACTGAGGGGCCACCTCGCCCCGCCTCCCGCGCCGCGGGGCCTGCCGGGAGTTGTAGTCGGCGGTCGGCGCCCAATCGAACGCGGCCAGCGGCGCGCGGGGGGCGGGGCCGAGCTCAGGGCGCGGTGCCACGTGTCGGCCCCTCCGCCGCCGGGCAGCGCCGCACGCCCCGCTCCGTGCCGAGCCCGAGCCCGAGCCCGAGCCCGAGCCCGAGCCCGAGCCCGAATCCGAATCCGAATCCGAATCCGAATCCGAATCCGAATCCGAATCCGAATCCGAATCCGAACCCGAATCCGAACCCGAACCCGAGCCTGGCCCGAACCCGAGCCTGGCCCGAGCCCAGCCTCAGCCCCAGCCCCAGCCCGCTCCGAGAGCCCTCCTGCGAAGCGCAGACGGCCCCACGCCAGAGCAAAGGGGCAGAATTCCCTTGCGGCGTGCGCAGCGTTACTTTCTAAAACACCGCATGTAAATAGACGGTGCTCTTGGCACCAACTAATGACTCGAATAATTAGGTAGGATGGCGTAAGCTGAGGAATGTCGCTTGGGTAAGAAATGCTGGCTCCAAGACTCAAAGCTGTTAGCTACTTGCCTTCCGGCTCAGTGGGAACAGTGGCAATCAAGCAAACAGAACCACAGAATATTGAGCTGGAAGGATCCCCCAGCTCCTGGGCCTGCAAAGGACACCCCAAAATCCCACCATATGCCTGAGAACCTGCCCAAACACTCCTCGAACTCTGGCAGGTTTGGTGCTGTGAGCGCTTCCTTCAGGAGCCTGTCGCAGTGCCCAGCCACCCTGGCTTGCACTGTGACACTTCCTCATGCACTTCACTTTCTGGTCACCACAGCTGCTGCACCAAGGCTCTAGAATTGTGGGGAATTCTCCTCCGAAACCAATTCCAAAAAGAATTTTAAAGCATGGAATAGTGTCTTCCCAGTCTTGCATTTTGTGAGATCTGCATCTAAAAGTTTTTAACTATAAGGAAACGAATTAAAATATTCTTAGCAATGTATGTCATCAATGAAGGGAGCCCAGTAGTCAGCAGGAAGTTCAGTATGCTCTGCCTGCATGATAATACACCATAATCTATACTTTTGCCTTGCACTAAGGTGGAAAGAAAAAAAGAAGGGCAAAATAAAAAGTAGAATTTAAGTTGTTCTTACAGCATGAGCATCTGTTCCCCGCAGGAGACGGCAGTATAGAAACTGTAACTGTCCTGATGTGTCTGGAATTTGCACTCTAAAAAAATCATAGAGCAACTTCAGGGGAGCTTAACACTTGAGTCTTGTGTCCAGTTCTGGGTCCCTCAATTCAAGAAAGACATTGAGGTGCTGGAGCATGTCCAGAGAATGGCAACAGAACGGGTGAAGGGTCTGGAGCACAGGTCCTGTGAGGAGTGGCTGAGGGAGCTGGGGGTGTTTAGCTGGGAGAGCAGGAGGCTCAGGGGAGACTTTATCCTTTTTCCACAACTCCCAGAAAGGAGGGTGTAGCCAGGTGGGGGTTTCAGCAACAGGATGAGAGGACATGATCTTCAGCTATGCCAGGAGAGGTTCAGGTTTGGACATCAGGAAGAATTTCTTCACGGAAAGGGTTGTCAGGCATTGGAAGGAGCTGCTCAGGGAGATGGAAGAGTCACTATTCCTGGAGGTATCCAAAGAATGACTGGACATGGCGCTCAGTGCTCTGGTCTGGATGATAAGGTGGTGATCAGTCAAAGGCTGGACTCAATCATCTTGGAGGTCTTTTCCAACCTAAATGATTCTGTGATTCTATTCTATGGTTCTGACTTAATGAAATAGTCACTGTCTGCTGTGGAATTAGTAAAATATTAATCCTTAATACATGTAATCTATTTTAGATTTTAGGTTTGTGCTGAAACTTGGGCATTGATGAGATTTAAACTACTACTCACAAATAGTCGTTTGCTTATAGACAGTTATGTAATATTCACAGTTTAATTTGTTATGGGATATGAAACATATTAACCAGAAATATTGCTATCTCTAAGGTTTCATTACTCAGTTGAAAAATCAGCTGAACTAGTTAGTGTGTTGTGACTCCATGGCCATCTGGAGATTAATATTGTTTGATTCTAAAATAATTCCAATTGTTTCTATTCACAGTGTCTTTCCATGTTTGTTGCTGTTTAGACAGATCCAAACAGGCATGTCGTAATCCCAGGCATGCATTTGTACCTGGATGTGCTCGTTAGAGCCTGTGAAAGAAAGTGAGAAAAGAAGGCTCACGTGAAGAGTAATTAGCTACAGTGAATAATCCTCAATCCAGAGGCTCTTAACAGAGTGCAGTGAATTCTCTGTGAAATATTTCTCTCTGTGCACTTCTGAGGAAGGTGATCAGTAATCTGTGCTGAAGAAAGCAACCCTAAATGAAAAGCTACTTTGTGACATTGCAATTCTAGTGGAAACAGAACCCATAATATTAAAAAATACTTTGCAGAACTTGGGACAGCAGGAGTTTGCCCAAGTTTGCCCAAAATGGGAAGTTGCTTCTAGTGCAAAAGCAGCCATATGTTTTTTACTTATCTTGTAAAGCACTGTCCTTGCCATTATCACTTCCCACACACCACTAGCTATTTCTTTACTGCAAATACATGAGCAGCTACAGCTACAGTTCTTACAACACTTAAACCAAAGATTCATGCTCTTCATGTTTGGGTAGACAATTCCCTCTCCTGAAGGAAGACTGAACCTTTATAAGGAGCTCACACCCAGTTGGCCTGTAGCCTCTTTTTATCTCTAAATCCAAGGTCACGTAGCAAGACAAGCTGGAAAAGTATGTGTAATTGGATTAACTGTGGTTAAGAAAAACCCTCATACATTCTTGAGTGAAAACAGATCTATGATGAACGAGTCAGTAAAATACACTATACATAAAATTACTTTTAACAGCTATTTTTTTTGTCTGAAAACGTTTGGGTAATCTTTTGCTTTTCAAAGCAGCTGAATTAGACTTTGTCTTATTGTTAAATAATTGTTGTGTCAGATTACAGCAAATAGAGCAACCACAGCAGTTTCCTGTTCTGTTATACCAGTAGATTATTCATTATGCATGTCCCTGGTGAAAAATACAATCAGACTTGTTCTCTTCATAAGGGGGATTTGAACACAAGTATTTGATCCATGTTCTTTGATAAGATGCTCTGAGTATATTTCTAGTGAATATGCTAAATTAAAGATTTTCATATTAATGACTTGTTCATTTCCCTTAACTATAAAATAAATCTTGTCTCCCCTTTTTCTTCTCTCCACTATTCATTGAGAAAGCTATGATATAAGCAGGACATTAGGTATTGCTTTTAGTCTTACCTACTGCTGTCAACTGAAAAAGAAAATTGACTATATTCCTAAAATAAACAGAATAATTGGTTATGACATGATCACCTAGCTAACAAGGCAAGAATTTAGAGAATATGTAAATGGTGGTATTGTAAGTTATTTACAGTAAACTTTATAAAGCTTTTTACTTCAAAAGCAGATATATGTCTTTGAGTACAGTACTTCCATTGCAAACATCATCCTTTCCTCTTATCTTCACCAGAGCTTTCATTTTGCTGACTCTGTTGTACTGCACCAAAAAGCACATCCTTTCTGCATATGAAACTGTAAAGAGAAATACACTTTCAAACCTCTTCTACACAGCTAAAGAGTAATTGGGGTGGGACTGGGAGTGAGTTGGTAAAACAACTGACGTGAGTGAGCTCACATCAATTTCCAGGGAATTATGTCAACCTCTGTGCTTGAGGTCCAGGGCATGGATGGCAGATTTGGCTTTTGTTGGCTACTGAGAAAGGAAACGGTGGCAGTAACAAGGGCAACTTTATTTCACTTGTGGTTTTGTGAGGAGAAGCTTCCTTTATTTATTCATTTATTTAATATGCATAGGTGGTTTCTGTCCTTGTTGCTTCTAGGCTGTGTTATTGCATCCAGATGGGGATACACCTTGATCTGGTCAGGAGCTGGAGTTATTGAATGTGACTTGAGAAGGAAGGAACGTGCTTCCTGTGGTATTTGAATCCTTTCCAAACTGTGGCTATTTCTTAGGCGTGTTGTGACTTTCGGCTCCAAAAACCTGAGGGCTACATTGTGCTGTGTTTTATTTTCCACACATCATCCGATGCTGGATAGCTAGGAATTCTGGATCTGCAGCCACATCCCAGATCTGTATTTGTGTTGGAGTAATAGGGATTCCTCCCCCCTTCCTATGGGCAGCAAATCAAAGCCAGCTGTGCAATTGTAGCCAGAACAGGCTTTGGAAGACGCATGGTCAGGCATTCGTTCTGCATGATTCAATCAACCAAACAGCCTCGAATTAGGAATATAACACAGAAGGTTGCATTTCATGTGCTTGATCTCATTCCCATTTGTGGTTGAATCTGGACCTGTTTAAAAGCCACACACACCAGCATGGCAGAGAAAGGGCAGATGAGAAAGCACACAGAAAGACTCCTGGATTGAGCAGATAGTGTTCCTTGGCTGCAGCAATGGTTATGCCTTTTACAGCTGCTATTGAAGAAAGCATGAGTACAACAAGGGGCATTTTTTGATCAATGGGTATACTTAATACTCTTAAACTCATTTGCAAATGGCATACAAACAAAATTATCACAGCTTTCATGTCTCTTACAGCTAACAAGGCATATCCATTGTTTAAGCAAGCAGAATGGTGTTCTGCAGGAGAAAGATAATATTTCAGTATTGACCCTGTGTTGAAGAAGGTTAAATTCAGCCATCATATAGGAAAGAGGTTTGCATTCTGCACACAAGGTCATAGGTTATTTATATTTAATATATGACGTCTGGCATTTTAAATAATTTCCTTGGCTAATTACCAGTGCCTGGGTGAAATATGAAACTTCTGCCATTGGGGAATTAAAAGCAAAACAAAAACAAAAGTAGATTGCATAGCATTGGAAAGTTTCCTAGCAAAATTAGGAGTTTTGCTAATTCAGGCATTAGAATACAGAGTAGCAAAACATAGAGTACAAGACAGTAATTTGACTGAACTTTGATAAATTTTCAGTGAAAATCTACAGTCATCCTTTTAAGTTTTCCTATGTCATGATGTAGTCACACCACTCCTATCTAGATCTTGAGCTTGGTGTTTGATCAATGGGGCATTTGTAATAGCAAGATTACAAAGTTAAAAAAAAAAGGATTGCCTACATGGTGTGTGTTGACAAAAACATATCCACATAAAAACTTAATGAGATCACAGTCTCATGTAACCGTTTTACAGTTTTCCCCAAGAAATTTCATCGCTCTCCTAAACCTACTGGAGTCATATTAAATACACTTTAATATATTTCTCTTCAATATACTTTTACATTAAACAATCATTTCTTTGCTTTATTGTTTGTTTAACATGCCATGTAAAGCAGACATTACTTCATAAAGTTTGCTGCTGCTTTATATTTCTCGAGTTTTACAGAGCAGGTTGCAATCCTCCCATTTGGAGGTTACCATCACACATGTTGAAAAGACTAGAGGGTCTAGAAATCTGGCACTGAACTGCATGGCTCTCCTCACATACTTTATATTCATAGTATTTTGCTCTCAGATCATCGAGTGAAAAGAAAGTAAAATGATCAGCTGCATTATTACTGATACCGGTATATAAGGACACTCCCAGCACAAGTACTTGCTTCTGAAATGATTGCTTTTACAGATACCTTAGAGTCTTATTACAAAGCCTAAAGTGGTTTGTGAGTGAAATCAGATGACAACCGAGATTGCTACCAGAACAAGAACAAACTCCTTTAATGCACAGTGATGTTTGCGTAAGATAAATATTTGTGGAAACTCAAATGAGGTTTCATAAAAGCTCTTAGACTTGAAAAAAAGACTAAGATGGCATTTTACTTACTTTTCCATATTTTAAATTTCATTTTCAACTGTTCACTAGCCAGCAGACTGTCCTCTTGTACAGTACTGAGATATAGAAAATATGGGCTCTGTTCCAAGCTTCCCCTTTCATGCAGTCTAATTTTCAGACTTCAGAGGGGCACAAGTAACTTGCTATTTATATAGACACAAAACATTGCCTTAGTTTCCCTCTAAGGTGAGGGTAATATGACTTCTGTTCCTATTTTCACTTAGATTGCAAATGCATCTGAGTAAAGACTCTCAAGTCTGAAATACTTCTTATACACTCCATTTGAACATTTAAGCAGCCTGGCCAGATGATTTGGGCTGGTATTTCTCTTTGTACTGGACAAGGAGAAGCATCACACAACTGTTGTAGCAAAATGGAACCTGAGTCCCTGAGCCTTTAGCTATTGTATCCAAGGATCTATAAAAACTATGATCTTTCTGTGGAGTCGTTCTGTTTTGTTCAAGTGTAATGCACATGCAGTTGAAGGTGCAATGTTTTTTTTGCATTTCATATATACACTTGAAATCATTTGATTAGCTTAGGTATAATCACAATCTCATGTGCTTAAGTCATCCCTCCTTATATACTCTAATTTAAGAAATGATACATAGACTTTACTTATCCATAAATTAATGTTTCTTCATCAGCATTTTAATTATCTTCAGGGTTAGAAAAAGAGTATTTCCCCTCATCACAGCTTTTCACCATAATTCAGAACAAACAACTAGAATAAATGTATTACTGAACTTTTCGTGATGTGCCTGTTCCCACGTTTCCATAGGAAGCCTAATGGGCTCAATCTTGAGTGAGCAGGACTGTGAGCCTTGTACAAACCACTCTCGTGTCCTTGACTCGGATCAGGCTGAGCCAACATGAAACAATAGGTTCCAGTGGTGCGGAAAACTTTAAAGGCTCCCTGGCAGTTTGGATCTGGGACTTCCAGCTTTCCTCTGTGGATCCATTGTGCAGTCCTTAGAGCACATATGCTCACAGCCCTTGCTTAGTCTGTGCCTAATGAGCTTTCTGACTCAATGTCTTAATTTGGACACAACAGGTTTCAGCTGAGAGGTAACATGTGAACACGACTGCCGTACCACAGCTGTTGCAGGTGCTTATGTGTCTTTTTTGCTGTAATCAACCCCAGTCTAAAGTCAAACACGCCAGCCAGGTGGTTTACGTTTATTTTTGCCTTTGCATTGGAGTAGAGGTGGTGGTTTTCATTAGCTGCTCTTGCCTCTCCATTTTTTAGTTGATTGAGTTTCCGCCTGGCTTGATGTCCAGATTGCAGCGTGTAAGAGGGTTGATTCTTCTTTGACAGAGCAAGGGCTGGGAGCTTTAACGATTTGATTTGGTCACAGAATCAATCCTCATTACAGTCAGTCATCTGATATGCTGCCTGGTCCTGATCCTTATCATTTTACCCTAACCCCTTCCTAAGAATAGGCTTAGCTGCATCCTCTAGCTCCTTATATATTGGCAGAGTGGATTGGGATAAAGGTGCTGCTGTTTATTAAAAATTTATGGAAAGTAGAAGAGACAAAACACAGAAAGGAATAACTGATTAAATACTATCTCAGTATTTTTCCTAGCTGGAGAATGAGCTATTCAATTAATAAAATGATCCCAGTCAGCTCTGGAAGAATATTAATCGGTAAAGGTTCACCCATTAAAATTATTTATTGAACAAAACAACAAAGCTTAAATGAATGCTCGCATAAAATGGATTTTTAACATGTATTCAAACTAGAAATCTTATTGCAAGGGTACAATCATGTCACTTAATCATTGAGCAAAACCAAATCATATGATCAATCCTTTTGCTTTCATTATCAAAAAGGCCACAGATGCCTGAATATGCACAAATCATCTGTCTACAAATACAAAATAAAATGTTTGACCTGCTGCTTTCTCCTTTGGAGACCAGGGTCTGGTGCTCCCATATGTTAAGAAGAAATACCACCAATAAGCTACAAGTATTTTCCAATTAAGAAAACCAATAAGCGAAAAGGCTAAACTTGTTAAATTCAACATAATGATATTATTTGATTGATAAATAATTCTGTGAGGACTCTACCAAATTTAAATATATTACCTTCCCATTAAAAAATGGAATTTGTCTAAAACAATTCTATAATCCATGGCATTAAGAGTGATTAATGTTAAAATACAGAATACATCCATTCTAAAACATGATACATGCTTTAGAGTGCTCAAAATCTTTTTTCTCATGTATTTCATTGCATAATGTTTTTTGATGTATTATAATTGCTTGACTTTGACAGACTGAAAATATGATTATCTGTACAAAATGCCATGTGCCTTTATCATTTAAAATGTCGGCTAGTTAACATTTAAAGTGTTCAAGGCTGCACTACCTCCTGGGAAAAACAATTAACTATTCAGTTTTATTTTTATTCAGTCTGACTTTTTTTATAAAGCATTTTTTGACACTGAGGTTCACAATCTGTTGATTAATTAGAAAGCAGACAACAATTGCAAAATGTAGCATTAGAAAATTGCTCAGCATTCAGACTACTCTCTAATTTTGTCATTTACTTCTGGTTTCTGTGATTGTTAGGCTAAAATATCATAATAGTAGTTACACCCAGGTAGTAACATTTGGGAGCCAAAGAATATAAGATAATGGAAACTGGTCACCTCCATGATGATGGGAAAAATACAGACAGGGAGGTGCTAGTAAGTAGTTTTATGGTAATTTTTTCTTTAACTTTATAAACCCTTTTGTTGAACTAAATATACTCAGATAAAAAAAAGGCCTCTGGAATCTGCTACTTAGCTTTCCGTTTGAATTAAAACATACACATCTTCTCCAGTTTTGCAAAACTAAAAAAGAAGAAACAATCAATCAGCCATGGAATGGTTTCAGCTGAGCAGGGACTCAGCAGGACTCTATGTACCCACAATCACTATAATGCATGACTTTTTTAGCATGTAGTAGCATTAAGCTGTCCTGATGGCTCAGCAAAAAAATGCTGAAGAGAACAACAGCTGCCCTTCTTGGTGCTCTCCTGCAGCAGACTCTAATCCTCTGGGTTTATACAGTTGTTCAAGAAACATTAAAAGGAAAAGCCTTCTAAAGCACCAGAGGCACCAAATGGGACATTGCTTGCTCCAAGTTTTATCTGTATTAAGAAAAAGTGTATTTTATGCCTTATTTTTTTTTACAGTAGCACCTTCCAAAAACAGTCAATGTATTAAAGATCCATATCACAGAATGCAGTTTTGTATTTATTATCACAAAGGGACAGGTGTGTCTGCTACAGTATGACCATAAACTGAAAATGAATCTTTTCCAGTCAAGACAGTACATGAAAGTTATTCGTCTAAGCAGCTTCCAAAGTTGTAAACCCAGTTCAACTGGCTACCAGGCTCTGACTGTGCTTGACTCAAAACAATTGGTACAGACCAGTGAATCAGACAAAAGATCAAACTAAAAATAGTTTCAACATTGGTATTTATATATCTTCAGAGTATTAAAAATAGTCTCACTGGATTTCTTGGACTTTTTCTCATTGGGGATTCCCTAACGAATAACATTGAGGCTGTAATAAAATTGATGGTAAGGGTTTAAAATTAAGCTTTAAAATTAGTGTAGAAAACATTTGTAAGCCAAGAAATGTTAGAGCAGCACTTGAAAGAAATCCAAACTTTTTAAGGCATAGAACTGCACATAGGATATCCAAGCAATGTTAACTCTTTCCTACAGTAGTCCTTTAGTTGGAAAATAAATTTGATCTACTTTTTAATATGCTTTTAATCTGAGATTACAATCCCTTCTTACAGTAAATGATGTCAAGCTTTTGGTATTAATGTATTTCTGGTGTCAGTAACTTTGCGAAATATCTAAAACTCTTCTGTTAATAATTGTAACATCAATTGTCTGTGTGAGGCTTCATGTTAGGAAATAGTAGCTGTATGTGGTTTATATTGCTAAGGGAATCACAAATAAGAGATCCTAAAAGGAAAGGAATGGTTGCCAGTAAACTGTACAAGACCAAAGGTTAAGTAACTCTCAGAACATGAGGTTAGGGGTTGAAGTAGTTAAAGGGAAAATATCCCAGAAATACATTTCAGAAAATAAACTAATTAACCCATAATATCACCAGAATGACAGGTATTTAAACAAAAGGGAAAGGGTGGAAATAATTCCTTTTTTGGGAAATCTACTTCAATATTTATAACTTAACCGGCCCAAATATGACTCAAAATTAAAAATTAAATTAGAATTATGTAGGATTAAAATTCCTTTGTGCTTAATATCCTTGCATTTTTAAGTAGTGGCTCAATTGCTCAAGAAAAACAGTATTCTGGAAGGAAAGGTTTTATACTTTTTCTGCTTCCATTCAGGGTGTATTTCTCTAACACCTTAAGCCAACCTAATTTACAGTTGCCCTAGCCTGGCCCTCCACCCTGCCCTGGCTGCTCGGTGATTTGTGCTGATGTGAGCACTGCACACTAAGGCAGCTCAGGGACCTCAGCCAGTGAAAGGCTAGTGCTCCAAAGAAAGCAACTTTTTGTCTCGGTTCCCTGAACTGGCTCATTATCCAGTAGCGTGAGTGGCACAAGGGAGGGAGCTCGGCCAGCTCAGCTTCAGCCTCGTTGGACAGGAGCTCCTGGAGAAGCCCTGGGACCCTCAGGTTCCGTGGTAAATCACCCTCGTGGGAGCCCCAGCGCCCGCAGTCTAAAGAGTGACACGAACTATAATTAGCTTCAGGCAGGTAGTAAATTAAACAGATGAAACTTCACCAAACCTGATACTTCCAACATGGGAACAGTAACATCTTTCAGCAGAAAAGTCACAAATGGCCCAGCATGACTTGTTATAAGTGGTTTGCTAGAACCAGCAGGGTAAGGGTGCAGTGGGATCGCTGCTCCAGCTGGACATTTCCCTGTGTGCAAAGGGGTGTTCCACACACTTTCTTCCCTATGACCCCCTTGTATGAGAACTGCCCAAACTCACTAAACCGGATGGAAACGTCTCACTCACTTTTGCTGTGTTAATTTTCTGCCTGGGGCAGAACAAGGTGGGAATGGAGTCATTTTCTTTCAGCAGCAGGTTTTTCAGCTCAACTCAGCTCAGCCTGTGGCTGTTCCCTCTCGGGCTGGGGATGCATGTCCTGGTGGGTGCTCGGGGAAGGGGTGACCTCCCCAGGCACCCCCAGCTCACTCAGTGACACTCCCTTGCAGTCACGATTTAAATAAGCCACACTACCCACACAGCTTGAACTGCAGATCTTTCCCTGGGAAAATCAGGATGGAACCTGCATCTCAGTCATAACTTTATCACCTTAGTTTTCTTCACCAACAGCCCACCTGCCTACGCCTCAGAGCCAATCCTCTGAGGTATTCCATGGGTGTGTACCAGAGCTCGCTCATTATGCACCAATTTCGCAATGAGGCCACAATAAACATGTAAAAGACAGGGCTTTGCATGTAACCTTTTCCTGTTCCTCTATTGTTGTGTCTCCTTCTCCATAAAATTAAAACAAAAAGAGCAATTGGTATCAACTGAACACATCCAGTTTCAAAAATAAGGTACTGATAAGGATTAATCTGTTGTTTCAACAGAAATTGTCAATTGCTTGCCTTGTGCCAAACTGCAGAGATGGGGGCAGAAAAAAAAAAAGCTTTTAAACCACGGGCTATCTGAAGGTTTGATCAAAGAACAGTATATGGAGAATGAATGCAAGGCAGCAAAGGCATAATCACAGGTTTCTGACCTACAAGACTTGCAGGAAAAGCCAGCCCGAGTCAGGTACAGTACAGAAATCACTGAAATTGGTTCAATTTGACTGAATGCCAGAGAACACTCTAATCCAGGGAACAGAGCCAGACCTGACCCCATTTGCAGGACCTTTGTAGCTGTTTGAAACATGTATCTTTACTGTGCCAGATAACAAATCAAAGACGATATTAGCCTAGCAATTAAAGAATAATTAGCAGAAGCAGCAATGCTTTGATCCGTACCGGTTACTTAGACTGCCATTAATGCCAGCTGGGGTGTATTAAGTACAGATTTTCCTCTAACAATGTTTTAATCAATTTGAATAAATAAATTAATTTAGGCTACATGATAAGTTATAACACCTAAGTCTCAAAATCTCCTCCCTTAAAAACAGCAACCCAGCCATAAAGGTAAATTGCAGTTACAACTACAAGTATTAGGAAATAAATTCAATATTTGCATCTATTTGTACTCTGAGGCTTATAAGAATATGGTGTTAGGCAATGCCAGTGTAATGGTTTACTCCTTCCCTCTGTGCTCTGCAAGCATCCCATCTGCTCAGCTGCCTCAGCAGAACCATTTGTGAGACCACCCTGTGAGCCAGACCAAGGGAACTGACCCAGCTTCGGGCTTTATCTGGGGGGAGAGGGGAGGATTGCCCAGGTCGGGTGAGTTCCCCCCGATCTGATCCACGGAGAGCCCCACAAAGAGCTGTGTCAGCACGGCCACGCGGGGATGGTGCATGGCTGCAGCAAGAACACAGACCAAGGGTGTCTAAAGTTAGTTCTGCTGCCAAGGGCTGCGTGTCATGAGACAAAACCACAGCAGCAGCCCCGGTCACTGGCCATGCCCACGGCAGGCAGCAGCCCCAGAGAAACGCTCCAGCTCTGAGTCACATCCATGTGCCCCAGGAGCAGCAACAGCCCCTGTGAACGAGCATATGAACAATGAACAGATGGTGTCTCAGGGATAAATGCTGTGAATACATTGCTGTACGGTGACTTTAGAAGAAAAGCTGTAATGAGGCTGATCAGCAGTGAAACTTGGAGAAAGTGAATCTGAAGAGTAAATACTGAGGCTTATTGCAAGTGATAAATACAGGGCTATTGAATTGTTTGCTATAGAATTTCCTCATGTTAACCTTTGTTTTAAAGACATTTTGTGTTCAGTAAAGAGAAGGATAATCACTTTAAAGGATCATTGTCAGAAAAATGTATATGAAATAGTAAATCAGGAAAAACAGGCTAAAGCTTACTTCAAATATGAGGGAAGCTTTAAAACACTTAGACAACAATTCATCAATTTTCCCCCTCCCCACAATTCACAGCAGTAACTCTGAAAACAAACAATTTGTCCTCTAGGATGATTGTTGTTCTAAGCCATGGCCCTGATGAATGTAATTTTTAGTCTCAGATATAAGGAAGGCTACAAAAGGTTAAAAAATGTGGGTATAGTTTAGATAAACATCTAAGAGTTTGGAAATTCATCTGAATGCTTTCTGTCAGAAAAAAATGTGCTGTAAGTCTTGTGAGAAAAAGGCTTATTTGTGATGTTGACACTTTTATTTCTGTTCTCAGCTGGAATATGATGAGAGTAGTCAACCTCACACATTGTGTTTTGTCTTCAGGAGTTGTGGGGAAAAAGTTCAGTTCTAAAAATAGAAGATTATGGTGAGACTTTTATCCTATGTAAACTCACTTTGCCTCTTGTTACTAAAAGAGACAATGGGATAGCAATATAAAATTTTGCTTAGCACTGAAAAGTTGCATGCAGCTAAAGAAGAGAGAATTGTTTTCATTTTACAAGATTAAAAAGTCCTCTTGTATTCAACTTGAAAGACAACTTCTGTTCTGATTTTTAGTTACATGGCACAAAATCAAAAATGCCTCTCAGTTGACTTGAATTGTATTTCTGACACCCACCAAGTTCTTATGACAGTGCTCAGAGATGAAGCTTCACCATACATAGCAATAGGACTGGATCTTAGCAACGAATGGAGTAAGTAGTCTACCATCAATAAGTTACCTCCAAAAACTATGTTTCATTTCCAAAATGCCTTAGAAATTCGTAATTTTTCATTTTAAATCAGCTGGATGTAGCCTCTAATATTAGTCATGAGAATGAAACTTGAAATTTTAAATTACTTAGACTTGTTGAAATTTTTCTACCAAGAGTTTTATGTGACAATTACACATATGTGCAGGGAAGGGCCATGGTGTACTTGTAAATTTTGAGTGCTCTGCCTCACCAGGGCCAGCTGAAGAAATCACATCTCTTCCATAATGGCAATCCTCCCTATTGATAGATCGAGGAGTTTTTTATCCTGATACGAATGGGTTTGGTTTATATTTCCTTGTACTAGCTCTGCTGGGAAGCCTTTAATGTTTCTAATGTCACAGACATCCACATCAACAAAGGTAGTTAATACCTACAGGACACAGTCTGATAAATGCTGCTTTTGTCAGCAGTTCTGTCTTAAACCATCCTTGTCTCCTTGTTCCTTCCTTTTCTTTCTGCCATGTTGCCCTCAAAAAACTCTTTGGAGGGGGTGGCAGTGATGTGGAGAATACAGGTTTTAACCTGCAAAAGCTCCCTGATCCACCTATAAATCAGACTTGCACTATTAGGACCAAGGAGATACCTACTTTAAAAGGGTCACACACAGTCCTCCATGTTCTCTCGTTCTCTCTCCCCCTGGATAAGGTTGCAATTTCACACCACTTTTGTATGAACAAGCTTGTTGTTACTGACAACAGTAACATTTTATTGGAAAATTAAAAATTAAAATATGCAGACTATTTTATAACCCCATATGAATGTACAAACTTCCAAGATTCAGTATGTTTGCTGTCCCCAAACCAGATACACAATATAGGCATTTGTATGTAAAAGTTCATAGACAGAATTTTAAAGGCTCTATAACACACCAAAAAGAGCTGTTAAGCAGCTGCTCATTCCCCACTTTTATGAATAGAGGGCTGAGTTATTACTCTATATAATAGAGTACTTGTTTTTCCATGAGGTAGGAGGTAATCCCTAACACTTAGTCTGTTTACAGGTCAGATCTGCCTCCCCAGTGATACTCCCAGAGCCTGGTATATTTTCTAAAGGGCAGTGGGACTAGACTAAGTACCTTTCACATACTGACCAGGGTATATGCTTCCTATTTTGAACCTCTATAAAGAGATTCCAAAGAATATGCTTTTGTTTTAGGGAACAGAGGCACATTTTTGTTTTGTTCCACCCCTCCTAAATCTTTTCCTTCAGAAATGACTCCTGCTAATCCTTCATGCTTGTGTTTTTTTAATCTATAGACAAAAAACTGGAGCCAGAAGTCAGAAGAAAACTCAAATACATAAATCCTTTTAAAAGAGCTTCTATCTTATCTAGGCTTATATAGATGTGGTAGGAACGTGGAGACTGGAGCCAACTGTATTATTTTTGCCAATCTGCCTTCAAGTGTGAATAATGGTCCCAAAAGTTTATATGCTTTCCTAGATATATGTTACATGGCTCACAGATAACTGTAGTTTGTCTGTTACCTATCCCAGCAGCTGTGAGAAATACCTGGACTCCTCAGGAAGACCTATTGTTCAAGATGTCATCACCTCATTCATTTAGAAAATAATAAATTCTCAGGAGCAGCATCAAAGAGTAGTGAAAAAAGGTTAGTATGGATCTTGGGACAACTTTTTTTCAGTTCTCTCCCCTGATCTTTCCCTTCCCCTTGTCTTTCTCCATCCCTTATGCTCTCTGGGACCAGTTCAGTACAGAGGATTGCTCTGCAAACCTTGGCTTCATTCACAGCCAAGTAAAGCAAAGGATCAGACTCATCTGCCTGTCTAGAGCAATCAGAACTTCAAGTTTATCATTCAGAAATCATGCAGACCATAAGCTGAACATTTATTTGGCCTCTGTATCACAAGCGACTTTGAGAATGGAGTTTCCATCTCCCCTGCCTGAGAAGGAGCATTACTGAATTTGAGGACATGGTCAGAGTTATGCAGCTGGTCTGTATTAAGAGATGAGCTCCTTCACATCACCTATAGCTGCCAGTCCTCTCAGATCTGCCAGTCTGGCTACACATGGAGCCACTGCCAAAATAATATGTTTTTTGTGGCAAATTATTAGAGAACCACAGGAAAGGAATGAAAGAAAAATGTTCCTTTTTGTTGGTCCCCGTTACTCCTGGGACTGGACAAGGTTCTCAGTGACAGTTGGTTACTGTGCCTATTGACAGAAAGTGAATGAATACCATGATTTAGAAGAAAAGAGTGAAATCTCACTAGGAAACCTTAGGAATATCATAGGAATAGCAACTGTATAGCAGTTTCTTTAAAGAGAGGAACTGATGGCCATTTGGAAAAAAGTATTTATATTTAATGATCTGCAAAGTTTAGCCTCTGGCAGCTCTATTTTAAAAATAATCTCTTACAATTAAAACCAGTTAACTCAAAAACTGCTGCAATATGAAATATATTTGTTCTCTTGTCCACACTTTAAATTGGCACAACATTTTTTTGCAGTAGACTAACTTCCCTGCAAATATTAAATGCTGCTATCTTACGTACATAGAGAAGAGGCACAGCATCTGTTACTCGGTCAAGAAACAAGTCTGAGTGCCTTACTGCCAGGAAAGACAACTCACTTTGTACAAGAATGCTATTTGTCTGTTAGACATACAAGAATCCACTTAGCTTCCATTTCAGCTCATTTGTAGTTGCCAATATCTACCCTTTAAATACTTCCAGCTGCCACTTCTGTGTTGAAAAGGTATCTGTTTTCATCTTTCATTTAGGACTGAGACATTGTCCAAAGCATCTGGCAATGTGAACTGTGGGGCCCTGGGTAGCCCAGGAACTATATAACCTGGTTCAAAGGCATCCCAGAGGGGAATAAAGGAGGTTCCTGAGCGGTTCTTCTGGCAGCAGTGGCCCTTTGTTATCAAAAAATTCCACCTAACAAGCCCACTTTCTTTTGCAGACCCTGCATCAGTTCCCCAGTGAAGTTGGCCAGATAGTTATACACACTGTTGCACTTGTAGAACTGAGAGTGTGATGCAGGGGCAGGAGGAGATTTCCACTGTGCTTTTCTAGAATGGGCTTCACAAGCCACACTTGTAAAACTGACTTGACCACAGTGCATCCAAATCATAGACAGAGGACTTCAGCCTACACAGACACTGACCCAAACCTCTCCCATAGCACTAATTCCCCAGGCAAACATTTACAAGTAGGCTGTGGATTCAATAATGATTTCAAAATGTTTGTTTTCAGGAAACAATAGTGGGAGGATAAAGGAGGTAGAACAAGATATTTAATTTCAGATTCTACACTTGAGTGAGTTGTTTATCAGCTGCCACGATCCCTATTGAGAGCTAGCATGAAGTAATAAAATGTCTGGGGCTTAAAAGATACAGTCTTCCCTAAAATCACCATCTAGGCTCAGAAATGCAGATTTCCATCACAAACTTGCATTGCCGCCATATGAATCAAAATCAGTGGCTAGACCACCTGAACTACAACTATTTTAACCACTCAATAGTGCAGATACTGGCCCAGTAACTCCCCAATGTGTCTGACAGTGTATGGACACTGTAGGCATTTTTAGAGCTACAGCTCATGAAAGCACAGCCAGCCTGGCTGTAGAGCAGCTATTGCTAGCAGAACTCTTGCAGCACAGATTTCATTGCAGGGGTGCATGATGTTCTACAAAACTGAATAAATACTTGAGAACTTTAGCCAGATCAGAGATCTGTTTCAGTCTAGGTCTTCTGCCAGTAGCCAGTCATTTTAACTGGTATTTTTAACAATACAACTTCAATTACATGGAAATAACATTTGTCTTAACTGCTCCCAGAAATCACAGAACTTATGAAGCAAACTGCTTCCCAATGTATCATATCCTTGTTCAGGAGGGCTCTTTTGCCATGACTTTCATCATCTGTAGGGATAATTTAACGCAAAAAAGTTGCAAGTCTCATTTGACTAATATGAACCGCTGGGAGGTATTTCTCTGGGCCTGAAGCTAATGAGGCTTTGGCTGTACTGACCTTTTCTAGGTGACTAATACTGGCCCACAGTCCCCATTTTCCCTCTTTAGGCACTCTCCATTGCCAGGTACCGTTTCTCACTGAGGTTCCATCCTTGCTGTTGTGCTACCACTAAGACTTGTGTGGTCCCAGAGTGAATCAAATCAGGGAACTGATTCAGCTGAAAAATAAAAGCAACCACAAGCAAGCATCTGTGTTGGCAAAAGGGAGGAGGTAAGAAGCAAAAAAGGCTGCAAGAAGAAGCGGAAGACAAGGACTTGATACCTTGGTTTGAACCACAGCCTATTACGTGAGCCTTGATAACATAGCATGTCTCTTCTAACAGAGGACCTGGAACTGTAAAGGGATGAAATTACTGCTGAGTGTGAAAGAGTTCAGAATAGATGTCAAGTCAGCCTTCATAGTCCTTTGCCTTAGTTGTATCTCCACTTTTGCTTTCAAGAAAGAAAGAGTTTAACAGATTTGAATTCAATGCTACAACAGTTTATTTAGTAGCTTTGACTGTCTCTGAGAAATGTGTGTTGTTTCAAGAATAATTAGTCCAACAATATAATGGCAACATAGTTCAAACACAGTGTCCTTCCGGTACACTTTGAGACTCAAGGACAGGTAGCAAATTCCTTAATTGACGGTCATTCAATACCCCATTTTGGCATTCTTCAGTTCACCTCCCGTCTCAGTTAAATATAATACATTCCACAAAAATCTCATGCAGTCCCCATGAATTATTGCATATCAGTTCCTTCTTCTTAAGTGCACAATTAAAAAAATTTCAAACAGAAAAGAGCTTGGAGCAAAATTCCTTGGCTAAATAGCTTTTAAGTTTGTGAGAACTTAGATCCAAAGTATGTTACTGTAATCCATCTAATTCAACCAGCATTTCATCCTTTATAAGTAATTCAGTCTAAAGCTTTATACTCAACTAGTGAAAACCTGAAAAAATGCTGATTTCAATTTTAAAACAACCTCCTGTCAACAATCATATATAAGAAAGTACATCAATATTTCTCATGTATATAGTGGGTAGATCTGAATTCAGGACATCATCCAGGATCTTGGAGTCATATCTAAATTACCAATAAAAGCACTCATGGAGATGGCAAATAATTTTCCCCTGACATCATGTGACCCCAGTTGCAGACCCCTGACTATTTTAACTTTCTGCTCACCAGTTCATCCACAACACATCCTTTAAGCTGCTTTGTATAATGTTTTTCTTTCTCTTTGTCTTGATGATACCATGAGTCCCTCAGCTTCCTCCTCCTTCACCACATCCATCCTTGTCACAGAGCACAAAAAGTGCAAAAATATGTAGTCCAGCTTCTCCTCTACTCTTGTGAAAAATGGGTCAGTCAGCTTTGTGCTCCTCCCTACCTTTCACCCTTTGTAGTTATATCCTGTCTGCCCTATTGTTCAGCTTTGTTCTCTTAGATGATAAGTTCTTCACAGCAGACACTCCACATACTCTTAACACTTGGACTATTTTGGATTTTGCTATCACATACAGGATAAAACTATATTCCACACAGACCTGAACTTTTTCCTCATATCAACCCAAAGAACCCAAATCCTGCGCATAATTGCTAATGTTTTTGAGTCAGAAAAGTAATGTCAGAGTCTATTTTTAGACACTGTGTTAAGTTTCACTCACTTTTGATAATCTGCATTTTCCTTTTATGGAGCTATGTTTTGTTTATGGCTTAGAAATTGTGCATGAGATCTCACACGATGACCTTTAAAATAAACCAAGTTTAACATCTTGATATCCACAGTGGCGTGGGAGTCTAAAGATGTGGTTGCAGATACCTGTTTCTCGTTAGAAGGAAGCTAATGACAGATCATGCCACTTCCTCACTTATCAAGGAAGATCCTCTCGATTTCAGTTTTTTGTTAAACTACAGCAGTTCACCATGCACTGGGGGTATATTTCTGTTATATAGATTCAAGTTGTTGACAGAGCTCACTACTGTACATCGTTCATTAATTGATTAATTCACAGAAATGAACAGAAGAAATTTAATACCTATGCAAAGATTATGAACTTGTCTGTGCAATATTGAGCAGTCAATAAATGTGAAGTATACTGGACAGAAATTTTCCAGACAGTTCCCAGTTTGATCACAAGGAAACATAACAGAAAAGTGCATCTGTTGGTCTGTATCTTCTGATGGCACTAATTTCTCTGCTAATTTGCATAGAAGTGCCAAAGAGTGAAAATTATTACATTCTTTTAGGAGATCAGCTGCATTACAGACAGTAAGTGTACAAACTCCACAGACGCCCCTATCACTGACCTGAGTCCTGATCTGGAGATACTGTACTTGAAAAGACTAGGAAGTATTTTAATTGCCCTTTTCTTTTTCTGTCACTGATGTTTGTGCTGAGGTTGTCAACAGGATGTTTCGTACACACATGCTCTTGAGGATCCCAGCTGCAGTATGAGTAAGCAATGTAAGGAAAACCAACACTGGCAGCAGTTGGATGCTGCTAACTGAGCCCTACAAACCTCAAGGAAGAAGCTGTATAATGCTCTCTACTACAGAAACAATCTTTGCAGACCAAAGACTGGAAAACAATCGACATACATTTTTGTCACCCCAGCTAAAAATCTTCTTGAATGGAAGTCAATACCTGCACAATAATGTTCAGGTGTAACAGCTGCACCCCCAATTCATTTTAGTTCACCCAGGGTTGCAAGAAAGGCTTGCAGTGAAAATTCCAGGATTAACAAGGTGACTATTTATGTTCAGCTAAAAAGACTGGTCAGCTTGACATGCCTACTCTAAATATTGAAGTGGAAGAAAATAAAGGTGTTTACAAAAGCTAACTTTAGCTTAATTAACTTAGGCTAAGAAAACAACTGAGCAGAAGCTATCCTGAATTACCATTTGAAAACCCTCTTCCCAACCCACATAGACCTAAGTGAGGAGTATCATCAATATGCTAAGATTAGCTTTTGTCAATATCCCAAAATTTGTTAAAAAGTTGCAGACAGCTTCTTCTCTAAGGGCTGAGTTGTATTTAGTGAAAATCAATGTAAGTCACAGTCCTAGAACAGCCAATAAAAATTCCTAATGCAAGTAGGAATACAATTAGCTGCTCACTGTGAGTCTGCACTGTCAGTACAGTGACATGGGGGTTCTAAAGCACAGGGGAAGTGAGAGGGGTGAGCTGTGTGGGTGAAATGTTCTCTCCAAGCAGGTGATCTGGTGAATTCACAGGCTGGGCTGAGAGGAAAACAGTACACAATAGCAGTCAGGCAGTGATAGGTGAAGATGCCAGATGTTTTCTAACAGGATGAGGTTAGCTCTTCCTTTCATGAAAATATATCAACCTTTTCTGTAAAATCTCCTCTTCATCTAAATTGATTTTTTTTTTAATGGAGAGGTATGAAGAAAATAAAGTGTGGGTGGATCAAATCTGTTTGTCTTTAGCGTGTTTCTCACAAAGTGAAATGGAAACTCTTCCCTCCATCCTGTAACATACGGCATCACTTCAATAAATGCTGCGTTATACGTTTTGCCTCTGACAAAGAATGGAGAATCTTACTACAGACGTGTACTAAAAATGAACACAAGCAAAAGGGGTAAATGTTTAATCTATGAGTAAATGCTGTATCAGTACTACTGCACAGAAAGACAGCAGTGACTAATCTTTTTCTTTTTTTTTTCTGTCTCTATCCCTTCACCCAGCATTGCTGCCATTATGGGATACGCACTCTCAGGTCATGCTGCACAGTCATGCATGTTACCAACACCAGTGAGCAAACTACCACTGATTTTACAGTCTACATTGCAACACTTGGCATGCTGATAAGAGTTAATGGGAGAGAAGGTAATTTATTAAATCCCTATTAATTCAGCATTCACAATGCAGTATTTCTATAGCCTACAGGCTATATACTTTCTAAGAACTACAACTGTTTTCCATGTTCAGCCACAGCAAAATATGAAAGCTGCTATTAGCTGTAATAAGAGAATGTCACAGGGCAGCATGACACAATTACCATGCCACTGATGTGCCAGGCAGGCATCATGCTCTAACTGTACAGGTATTTACTACCTGAATCCTGCAGTCCCAGTATTGCACCTCTCTGAAATCCTATCATTCTGATGTCCTTGTGAACACTCCAGCTTCCACTCCCTTCCACCTACAGATCTGAATACACAATGTTAAATTAACTTCTAAAAAAAACCAACCCTTACAAACACCCCTTTTGTATGCCATACAGGGGAAATAAATGCACACTTCTCCTCAAGTGAAACTGCCCCATATTGTTTTTAACACCCTTCAGATCTCATGGGTTTTGTGGCTCATATAGGTGCCTCTACCCACACATGTTTACACATGTTCTATCTGGTGCCCAGGATTTGGATCTCTTTCAGCACAAAAGAAAACAATGGTTTCAGCTTTTAAATTTTTTGTTGCCTGGGATTTGAGTATGTAGCTAGAATGGATACACAGATGGCCAGAAAGTTTGCTTTCAATTCTATAGCAATTCAGAGAGCTAATGAACCAGTAAACTACCACCAAAAAAAAAAAAAAAAAAAAAGCTTCTGCTGCCTGAAAACTGCAGTAGTCCATTTTTTTTAAGTAAATAAGCATACAGTGAACCAAACCAGGTAAGTCACTGAGAAGCTTCACAATGAAGTTCAGTTACAGCCTTATTTTTTTTTAATCAAAAGGACAATATTTTCCAACACTTGAGATTAGAAAAGGTAAAAATGTACTAGCTTTAGTTAAATATCTTTATAATGCTCACTTCTCTTTGGCCACAATGAGGCAAACCACTTTATCAGTTTCTGTGTAAGAAGAAGAAGAGGGCCCATGACCATCTGCTTACAATCCATGCTAACACCTGTGCACAGGCAGTGGCAAGTGCACAGGCATGCATGGCAGCCTAACACTGCTTAGAGAAGTTTGCAAATCAACAAAAAAGGTATTAAAAAAAGGAGTGTGTTTATACAGCTTTAAATCAGCTAAAAAGTAGGTTGAAGATCTGTATGCAAATCCAGTTCTGCCAGCTCTATGCAACAGAATACTAATCAAAAAATGCATGTTCACAACTATACATAGATTATCTCCATTGGTTCCAATCACCAAGCAATAATTTTTAAAGGCAGCTGAACAGGAACACAATGACAGACTGAAGCATTAACAAACGTATGGAGTTTATCAAGGAAAATTAAGTTAAAACAAGTAAAGTATCAGATTTGTACTACAGTGCTCTCTCTCTGTAAACTCTCACAAGAGGATATCTTGCAGACAATAGTTTTCTAAAAACAGAAAACAGAGACTCCCGCACCACACCAGGGTAAGAGAAAAGTATTTATTTGTTTAACTGATAGATGTTTAACAGCAGATTCACATTAGCTCCTGGAACACAGTTTCATTTGGGAGCTAAGTGAACACCACAAGTGAGGCATATTTTAAGCCTCCTCTCACAAAGCCCACTGAGGTTAGAGCTCCTTGAAACACGGGTGACTGAACCAGACTCCCCCTGGAGCTCAGCATTCTTTTCCTTAACTGACCTAGGCAACTGTTTTTTAACAATACATGATGCGCTCCCTCTTCAGCACAGGCTTGCTTTCCATGTTTAGCTTTTAATGTTTTTCATCAGCTTTGTCATCAGCACCTCTGACTCAAAGCCTCAAACATCAGCCTCCTGCACTGTGGTACAGATGGAACCTAAGCCTTACAAGCCATCTCATCACTCCTTCACTGGGAGTCCAAATACAAGCAAGTTCCTGTTTAAAAAGGCAATAGCTCTCATTATGTTGAGCTCCTAGGTTTGATTAAAGAATGGCAATAAAATGCTTTTGTGAATGAAGACTCTTTCCAGCTAACACCTGTCTGGGACCTCTCACAATCTCACCAGTTGACATGTTTGAAAAGCACATTCTTCTGCGTGTCATAACGGGTAAATGAAAACCAAACCAAAACAAAAACCATCCAACGTCCCCCTCCTTCCCCAGCAACCCGAGGCATGCTTATTCTTTGAATTGGAGAGCAGCTGACCTGACATGTGGCTCACTTGCCAGTTTCTGAAACTGCAGTGCTGGGGAACTCTAGGATTTTGATATTCAAACTCTGTATTTGTACCGCCAACATTTAACCTCACATTCCAGGGCGGGGTCGGGCTCAGAGCCCGGGACATTCCAAAAAGCATTCCAGCCAGCAAGGCCCTGGAGGTAGACCCACAGTGAGTGCATCCACACTAAAGGCTGGTAAAAATATCTCTGCATTCCCATTCACATTTCTAGTAAGCAGAATACAAGCAGGACAAGTTACAGTTCTCCCCATACCCATGGACCACACTTTAGTAGGTATCATTACAAATACTCTCTGCACATCACTATCAAGTAAAAAAATACAACTGCTTTTTTGTTGGCTGATGGTACCCCGGGACAAAAAACCCTCCAGTTGCTTCAGAGAGTTCCATAGGATTAATAGTGAAACATTTTCACTAAGCAAATACTTAAAAGAGAGCACAGCTTTCATCAGTATCGACCAAGTATCATATTCGCACGACATTAAAATTTAAAAAACAAAACAAAACAAAAGTGAAGCTAAATATCCTCCAACCCAGCTGTGGTCTCAATTGCCACCCCATGCAAGAATGTAGAAGTGCAATGGCCGGATTGGTAAATACTGCAGAAGTCAGCGTATTTTTCTGAAAACAATAAAAAAACCTGCCACCTTCTGTTTCCTGAAGGTACAGCAGGGAAGAGAAGGACGCCAGAAACTCGCACAGAGTAACCAGCTCCTCTTTAAAAGCAATGCCAGTGTAACGATTTCTAGGAGGAAAGCACAGGTCACTGAAGTAATTACTTTAACACCAGTGCTGAGAAGGGAACACACACGAAAAATACAATTATCCTATCTGTAGAACTGGTTAGGACGAATTGAATGATCAAATCAATAACTTAGGGTAAGTTATACTTAGTTGTAACAGTTACAAGGAATGAAAGTATGTAACAAGAAGTCATTAAATCACAACATTCTGACAAGCACATACACATATCTATGTGTGTGTGTGCAACTTCTCTTTGGTTCTTCCCGAAACTGACCAAAGGTGTCAAATGTTACACTTTCTAGCCATTTGCCAGAATCACAGCCCTTCTACATTTAGCATTAAAAGCTCATTCCAACAGAGTGACTCCTCACTCTCATTTCCACAGGCTCTGTTTGGCCTATCCATAACTACAGACAACCCCATTAATGTGTACAACCGGTGCAGAGAGCTAAGAGGAATAAGCGTAACGCTGGCAACCTTGTAATAATTTCAGGAAGGATTTGAAAACATGCAGTTATTGGAAAACAGAAACATCCCCCCCACCAACACTTAGCACCCATGTGATTTAATACACACACTTTGCAGACGAGTGTTAACATAGAATTTGTTTCACTCATAGCAAACTATGCAGCCAGTTTTATCCAACTCTGTCCACCAACCAAGCCAAGGCACATATTCTGTAACGTGACTAGTAAAGCACCTCCAGGCTGGTACTCATACAACCTGTGTTAAGGTATCTGTCTTCAACTACAGTTACACGCGAACTTTTGACAGCATCCTGCAGAAATCTGCTCAGCTGTTGAAATGAACCCAAGTATACACCTTCTCAAGCAGCACTGGAACACACATCTCCTACCACAAACCTGTGCTCTGATTGCATGGAGTCACTGGCTGGAAGGAAGCAATATGAAAAGTCTGCACAGGCTGTACCTCACTAAGGAGGCAGAAGGATGCACATTCACATCACATGACAAAATACCAGAAATAAAAACCCTCAAGGTACAAATACTGTTATGAAGGCTTTGGCTCCTAAATTGAATGATACTATCTCACTTTGTAAGAAGTTCAAGTCAGCATGGGCACACTTTGTCCTGAGCCATTTTTTGGAGGATTTTTATAAGTCAAAAGAGAAATAACATGCTTCTCGTGACTGACTTATCTATAAACTCATCCCAATCCACTGTAACTTCCACTGATCCACAGTAATTGCTGCCATACAAGTCCACATTGTGCTTAGGCACCACCACCTGTATCACCCAAAGATTCAATTTTCCTTTTAGACAGACAATGATTAGGAGACTAAGCCAGATCCTTCTGTGTAGCAGGACAAGGCACAAATTGAAATGGGCACAATGGGCACAAATTGAAATACAGGATATTCCATGTAGAAAAAGGAAAAAAAAACACTTTTGCTTACCTTAAGGGTGCTCAAACACTGGAATGGGTTGCCAAGAAAGGCTGTGGAGTCTGAATGCCTGGAGATGTGCAAAACCCAGTTTGACATGGTCATGGGAAACCTGCCTTGGTTAACCCCGCTTAGAGCACAGGGTTTGGACCACACAATCTCCAGAGGTCCTTTCCATACTCAAACATTCCATGATTCTATTACATTAGACCTTGCAAACCACACTGGTAGCAAGACCTAAAAATTACTTTTTCTTTATTATTATGGCTCCAAATAGTTCTGACAAAGTAAGATATTCAGATAGAACTTATAATAGGAAAAGGGCTACTTCTGAAATTTCTGATTAATACTGCAAATTTTTTTAGTGCTTCAGAGTAAAATTGTAGCACTAAAACGATATCAAACGTAAACATATTAAAGTGCATTTACTGCAATGTACAAATGGAACAAGAAAAACCTCCTTCTTCCTAGACCTGTAAATTAATCTAAACAGCAGACATCTTAACTTCACAACCCTGATATTATTTGATGAGATACTGTTCTTTCTTTTAAAAAAGGATGGTTTAATTTGGCACTATCACTTCAGGAAAAGAATCAAATTTTTAAATAGAAAGATTCTTTATGAATTACAACCAAATGAATTATATCTTGTACATTCTTTATACAAAGTACTTTAGAGATCATGGCATGATACATCCCCATCATTCTGCTTTCAGACCACAGCTGATAATCTCAAGATCCCTCGCACTGTTGAGGGAAACTAAGCCACCGTTTCAATAAACTGTTAATAACAGAATGTCTGAATTCTTTTGGCATTCTTTTGAGGGTTCAGAACTCGAATTTAAATCAGATAAGCTCAGCTGAGTTGCCATGCATCAGACAGGGTCTGTATCCTCTCTTGGCATATAGCATTTACTTACAGTTTACTAGGAAGTTGTGATGATGGAAAATAAAGAAGAGAACATGGGCCTTTGATCAAGACCCCTGTATCACCAACAGCTGATTACTGAGACAAACAAGGTCACATTTCAAGAACATACAAGGCCATATTTGGATGGCCATTACTGCAAGTAATCTACTTGTAGACATTTACGAGGACTTTCAAGTTCAAAAGACAAAAACTCAAAGGGCCTTCATTCAGCAAAGTCATTGCTACCAGGCTTGGCTCCAGTTCCTTACTGGAAAGACAGTTGTTAACACCTAAGATCAGGAAAGGATGGTTAATTCTACTGTCATATTTCTGAAGGGTAAAACATAGTAGAAATTATCACAGAAGAATGCTATTTTAATGCTTGCTTTAAAAATTTTAGGTCCTTCTCTCTGCAAAAAAACTTCTTGATACATGAGAGGAGTAAACAAAGCTTGCAAAACATGCATAAAACTCAGTTGACACAACCATGTCTACTTCGCTATTAATTATTTTCCTACATTGATTTTTCTGATTAACTACACAGTTTCAATAAGCAGTTCCATTCCTCTGCTTGTGGATGATGTATTAATATATCTCTTACCAGCAAACTGTAGACTTATTAAAAATAAAAAAACAAGTAATGAAACCAATGACAAAATTGCTTTGAAATACCTGATTTTTAAAAAAGTTTATTACTGGGATTAACTTCTCCATGTTCTTTAAAATCAGTTCCTAATTATCATCTGAAAGGCACCATAGGGACAGTGAGTGGTGAACAGTAAACATCTCAGTGGCATTTTTCACAACTGGGAAATTCATCTGTCTCTGAGAGAATCCAAATGAAATATGAACAGCAAGATATACAAACAGGAGCTCATTTGTAGCTGCATAGGCATGGAACTTTCAATTTCCATGCTATCGTGGCATCTTCGGCACAGTCATGTCAGAAGTTTCTTCAATAAAATTAGCTTTCTTCTGGGAAGGCTCAGCAGGATCCTCTCCATGGTCTCCGCTAATCAAGCGCTCCTGGTCTCCCCTCTTGCGTTTGTTAATCAGGTGATTTTCTCCCTCACAGAGCTTTCCCTCTGGGACACCCAATGTTCTCAGACAGACAATAGCTGCAGCCTGTTCTGCCAGTTTCTTGGACTTGTCCCTGAAGAGCAAGCACACAGAGCACATGTAAAAGTAGAAACTGAGGTCTCTACATTGCCAAGAGAATTTCCTGTCTCTGATGCAACATCATGAAACAAAGAGCATCTGTAGCCATCTCACAACAGAGGAACAAAACAGATCAGTCCCAGAAATTATTTCAATCTTGCTAGGTGTCGTGTTGCTGTATCACTCCTGATGCAATATTCCTAGAAAATCTGTCTCTATCAGGTCTTGTCTCTCAAACACTCTCCATTTCAAAGGTACACAGTCTATGTGTTTTTGGCTCACACAATCCTCAGAAAGGTAACTTCTACAAATCTGATCACTAAACAAAACTGAGTTATGAAGGATCACTTTTCTTGAAAGAGGCTCAGGTGTAAGTACACTCTCCGGCAGATGCACAATTTCATTGATGCTGACAAAAGCAGGAACTGTTCCATAATAATAAAAATTCTGTCAGCTCTGAGAAAGAGTGCACATCACACATTTGTGGAAGTCAATATTTGAAAACATTTTCTTCTCAAACTTTTGTATCAGCTGAGCATAACTTCCTAAAGTCTCTGAACAGGAAGGCTGCAAAGCAGTTGTGTGCACTTGTCCTGTTTAAAATGTTCAATGCTGAGCTCCAGCTTTGCAGTTAAATCAAGATCACCTTAGGTGCAAATGCCTCAAGTCAACTCCAGTATTAATAGGTGATTGTATAAAATATCATCATGAAACTTCAGAGCAGCCCTGGATGTAGCTGCTAATTAACTGTGATCTCCAAGAACTCAGTGTACTGTCCTCTACTTCACTGGATATAGACACATAGTCTTGACTTCTTATTGGGAATGGATCTGCTGCAGTGGCTGATGACATAACCTCCTCCAACATTCCCCTCTGCCTCCCTTGGCTTCTTTCTGAACTCATCACATACAAAATGGAACCGGGTCACCTATTTGCTCCCTTTCCAATACAACTTGTGGACTAACATGCAGTGAATTAAAATCTGTTTACTTGATTATGCCAGTGCTTATTCCCTCTTGTCACATTAAATTCTCAGAAGTTTTTAATCCTTTCTCCCTCCTAGAACTAGCTTTAGGAGGCAGCTTTTAGTTGACCTTTATCAAAGTCAACTGGAATAAACTGGAATACTCTTTAATGTAAGTTTTTAAGCAACATTTCAGAAACAAAAATCCAGCTGAAAAACCCATTAAGGATGGCTTACCACAGAGTTGATCGGTATTTTTGCTCAGCTACTGTCACTACTGAACAGAATAATCTATCCAGTGGTCTTTGAACCTGTAGAAAAAAAGAATTAAGAGGGAAGAGGCTGTCAAAAACCAGTCATGTAATTTACAGAAGAAACAACACCATCAACATTCCTTCACAGGTATAAAGACAAGAATTACTAGTAATACAACTTTAAAATTACTCTAATTCACACCGCAAATTTCACCATACATATTCAACATTAAAAAATCAAAAAATTGTCCAAGCTGCAAATATTTTTGCTTTACAAAACTAAAAAGTAATCAAATAATGTCCGCATCTAACCAAACAGGTGCTCCTGTCCCATACAGTTTCTATTTGCAACAGTGTGCAACAACAGAGAAAACATTCTAAGACTTAATTCTTTACTTCAGAGAAGTAGCAAAAGGAAGTCAGTCATGGGCTTCTATATAATGATCAAGAAGTTACAGCAACTTTTTTCACACACAAACCAAATGCAGACTGACTTTTAATTCTTTATGTTCTAACAAAATAAGTTGCTATTTTCATACCTGTGTGCATTACCATTTCTGCAGCTGCTTTCTGAAAGAGCTATACCAGACTGGGAAGCAGAATTTCTCACTACCTCGAGTCCTAAAATATTTAATTTCATATACAAGGCAGAGAAAGAGGTTTGAAAGGGATTTTAACTGACTTACAGTTTCATAAACAGGCTGAGGATGCTTTTCTTTCCTACACCATTCCAGAAGATACATTTTTGGAGTGATCTGTGGTGGATATTCTCGCCTAGACAGAAAAATCTGTGGTCAACAATTGTGCAGAAAGTTCTATTTTAAAACAGACAGTGCTGCTTATTGTATTGCTTCTACCAGTTATTTGAGGTTTAATTTTACGGCTCAAATTATGAAAAAGATGTTTCTTCCTCATCAGATAACTCAAGCAATAAGTGTGACAAAACATCTAAAATAAAATCTGAAGTCTTCTATTAATTCTTCCCAAACACTTACATCCTGTAGTAATACAGCTAGAGAAAAGATACTTACCAGAAAGGAGGTTCTATCTAAATACGTCACATATAAGACAGATACAATTTGGTACCGCTTATTATAAGCGCCAATTAAACACTAGTAGAAAAAAGGAGAAGCTGCTTCTGTTACAAAGCAGTAATCAAATGAAAAAAGGGTAGGAAATGTAGGAATTTATTCAGTTACTGACACAGAATTACAGCCACTTGCACATGGCAGAACAAAAAAAATTAAAAAATCTGTATTCAGTTCTCAAAGTGTCAGGTAATATATCCTTCAAATATTAAAGCTTTATGACTGGCTTTGTGGAGCATTTTACGTATCACTCATTACATATCAGCTCTTCTTGAACTGTTTGATAAGCCTATTAGCAAAAAACAGCAAACAGGAGTTTAACACTGAAAGTAACAGCAATTGTATAGACTTCACAGATTATAATTTAAAATTATATAAAACAGAACTCAACTCCATGAATTGATTTTTCAAGGAATAGCTTATCAGTGGAACACATTTAGAAGACTTCAGATGAGCACGTTATCTGCTCAGAAGAGTATTAAGAAATTTGTTCAGGACTTCTTACAGAAAAATTATAATGTTTTAGTGAAGTTTCACTCTACATCTTTGTAATACACTTTTCTACATAGAGATGTTATTTTGTTTTTTTCTTTTAGAACACTCAGCACTTTTAACAAGTTAACTGAGACAATTAAGCAGTCTCAGGAAGCCTGGAACTAAAGATCATCCTACAACATCCAAATGGCACAGGAAGAGTGGTGATTATGCAATGATGTTCACTTACTGCTTCGTAGGAATTCATTCAGTAAATGCTGTTTTGCAAATTATAATTTTCAAAATACTGTTAAGACAGTGTGAACCTCAAAGTTGTTATTCAGAGATGCAAGAGAGTGAAAAGCTTGATTTGCATGCTTACTTGTCAAATCTAACAGCCATTTTTATTACATCTGGATCTTCCATTTGGTCATCATCTTGCATCTTGGTTTCTAAAGATGTTTTCTTTGCTTCAAAAATAGCTGTGATTTCTTCATAGAAGTCACCCATTTCAAAGACTTCACTATTCAAACAGAATTCCTTTATATTAGAGATCCGTTTATATATTTTTCTATCTTATTATGACAGAGAAAGAAAACGAAGAAATCAGTTGTGTTTACAGTATATGTTAAGAGTACAGAGAATAAAGTGGAAGTGTGGCTGCATTCTGCAAGCGACATTACATTGTTTCTCTTTCAATTCTTACCAGACGTTGCTGAGCTACAAGTAGAAAAAGAATGTTCTGATTTCCAGCACTACACATGCAATTCGTAGCCTGGGAGTGTGGGCAGAATCAGTCAGAAATACAGATCCTGCAATGTTCAAGTTACTAGCTCATTTAGTAACTTGCAGGTGGATGAATCAGCAAACACTTCTCCAAGTGACTCATGGTGCAGCAGCTCCACAAGGGTAATACAAGCAAAAAGTAGGAAAAAGATTCTTCTTCTAATTATAGTGATTAAAAATACTATAAGCAATAAACACTACAGCATTCAAACCCCTGAAAATCTCAGATTTTCTGACTTCAGAGTACTATTCACAAATAGCCCAAATAAAGAGAAGGAGCAACCAGGATTTTAGCCAAAGGCAAAAGCCTCAAAACCTTTTAAATTTCAAATTCATGGCAGGCTGGATCAACTTTGAAAAACTGAAACTATTGATTTTCTACAGATGATAATGGCAATAAAACCTGCAGCATGAAAGGAACTTCTACTTTCTGTTATGAGGATGCTGGTTGATATGGGGCTGTTCAATGACAAAACGAATTCTGCCCACAAAGCCATCTCCAATGCTCCAAGCAAAAAAGCAATGAAGCTGAACAATACTAACTTATGCTTCTAAAGGAAGGCAATTTATTACATACTGCTATGCAAATGTTTTGTGGGAAGAGCAGCAGGCTGTTCTCTTGCATTCAGCACTGAGGTTAAACTCAAATGGCTGTAACCCATCCTCACCACCAGGAGACAGCAGAATTACGCGCTATTTTAGTCTGAAGATAAACTGGTGCATTTTAAAAAAGTGAATGTTCCTCAGTTATCTGGACATGAAACAGATTGTTCAGAACAGGGGCTAAAAGACCAAGTTTGCTGGCAGAAAGCAGTTTCATAAATTTTCAAATGGCTCTCTCTGTTCTGCTCTCCTGCACATGCATTGCTTTAGCCCATTTTGAACTCAGTATTGCATCACATTGTACAAAAATGAGAGAGTTTGATTTTGGAAGCCCCTAAAGAACTGTCAGGCATAGCACAAACCCCATAGCTTTACAGCAGATCTCTATCCAGTGTTTATGTGTATGAACTGTGACACCTCTAATTACCAGCGTAACACTGTTACTTTATGGTATTTATTTAACATACTGTTATTTTACTATTCATGCAGCAGAAAACACCACCACCCTTCGGGCTAAAACTTTATTGAAGTTGCAAAACATTTGTGTTCCAATCTATACTATATCTTTTTTCCTAAACTCAAAATCCATAATCAAAATAGTCCGTTAGCATACTAAAACATGTTAAATTCTTTAAGTTGCCAAAGTGAAAAGTAACTTGCAAAGTTTAAATGTTGTTCATGGATTCCACTGCTCCTTTAAGAATAATGAAGTCTAGCTCCCTTTATGCAATACAAATTCCCTTCATTGTACTCTAATGTAATAATCATGGACACAAATATTTATAGAAAGCCAAAATTGGCAAAGGCAATAAAATGGCAAAAGGATTGCAGGCATTTAAATTCATTTTGAACATGATGAGAATGCTGATTAGGGTTTACTAGAAACCAATAAATTGTTTTTCAAAATACTTCAAGCTTTCAACATTTCCATCCATTTTCATACACATTAGATATCAAACAGTTTCAGACTGTTCATTTCATAAAAAAAAAGGAGACCCTTCCCCTCCCTTCTATCAGAAGGATAATTATAACACACAACATGGATATGATACATGCAAACTCACAGCTTTATTTTGTTCAGTTTGGGATACGTCCAATTGAATTCCCCTAATTCTGTGTAAAATCTTTATTCACCTGCCTATTTTATGGTTTCTTTCAAAATTTTTGTTCTTTCATTTCTGTCTCTCCCACTGAGAAATTTCACCCAGTCTGTTTCAGATGTGCAGGATGACATGATTCTTTAAAGCTACTATATTTCCTCAAAAATATTGCCATCATTCATTAGGATATTCCAGGTATGAAAAGCAGCAGAAAAAATTACATTTAAGTACCATACAACTAGACAACCCTGATACATGGTTTTTAGTTTCTAAGTGTTCATTTAAAAACAAATGTTATTCCAGTAATATTAAAAAACCCACATGCAAGAGGGAAAGCTATATCAAATAAATATCCTTGGAAGAAGACAAGTTCCACAAAATTTCAGACAAGCTGAAGTTTTTCTTAATCACTTCATGCAAACACTGGATAAATGCCTGTCACTCAGTGAAGCACTACTCAAATTAGTGTGCTGAATACAGAGAGTCTTACGGTTAAAGATAAAACATCTGAGCATGGGAAACCATCTGACCTGGAAAAGTTTATTCTGTTATTTTACATCTCCCATCTGGATTTTTCTGGGGTTATTTCTGGCATTTTTGCAACTTCTCCTGACAGTGTGAAATGCTAGGCAGTGCTAGACAGTGAAGTGGTGTACAAGTTGGACAGAGTACAACTCCTTTTCTGAA
Source organism: Rhabdornis inornatus (assembly GCA_013397075.1). Classification (NCBI taxonomy): domain Eukaryota; kingdom Metazoa; phylum Chordata; class Aves; order Passeriformes; family Rhabdornithidae; genus Rhabdornis; species Rhabdornis inornatus. The sequence goes on along the minus strand of VWZS01007473.1, from coordinate 2,082,390 downwards.
GTCCATGCTTACCAGATCTCCTGTGTGGACTGTGCAGCGTGCAACTTCTTACCCTGAGTAGTTTCCAACTGTTCTCTTAACATCTGACACAAGCAGTATTTAGTGTTGGTGTAGTGATTATCATATCTCACTGCCTGATGGAAAGAGACAAAGAATTCAAAAACACACCAATTCATCTTCTATACTGCACAGGGTCTCTTGATGACTTCCACTACCATTTTTGAAAGGCAAACCACAGTGCAGTTTCCTCCGTAACATATTCAATACTACCCATGAATGTGTATAATCTGATTATTTTGGCATGATTTCACAAAGTAAAGTTCAACTGACTCATATACTTCTGAAGAAAGAGTTGACCTGTTTACATCATTGACTAGCAATGCACTGACATTTCAGTAACTGCCTAATAGCAAGCTCAAATTGAAAAAAAATAAAATTGATGACATGATCAAAGTTATAGATTTCTGACTAATTTCCTATTACATCATTAAAATGTATTTTTTGTCTTTTGAAGAGTGGACAAAACTTTATATATTAGATTACCTGGCTAATAGAGCTACAGTACTAAAATACAGCATTACTTTATTGACAAATCATTCCCTTTGCTTCCCTACTGTGAATACTTCTTGATAGTATTTGTGAAAAGTAATTTATTTCTAGAAGTGAATCTAGGAGCAACTGAGTATTTACTTCATTTTTCTGCTCAATGTTGTAAATTCAATATTGTATACTGTATAAAATAATCTGTTCAATTTGTACAACTGTGACTTCGAAAGAGCTGGGCTACACATTTTTAAATTTCTTGACATTTTTAGACAGCCCGGTAAACCTCATAAATGTTCCCAAGAAACTAGGGGTAAAAAGCATGTTTTCTGAATACAGATTTCTGAACCTTTTTTTTTTTCTGAACAAAATCAAACAGAGGAAGCAGGGTTTGAGGGGTTGATTGCAGGACTCATGTCACATGCACTACATTAAAATATCCCCAGAACCGAGTCTTTGAAATGGAGTTAAGATACTGCAGTAAGATTTGGATTAACAATTCTAAACAATGTTAGTTACAAGTAAGATCTTAAAAAAAAACATACGTATTTGATGTAATCTTGCATGACATCCTTCAAGAGGCAAAATCCATCTTTTCTAAAAATAGAGGGGTTCCACATGGCAGCACGAGCAATCATGACTGATGAGGCAGCTGTTGCTTTCTCAAAGGTCTCAATGTCTGCATATTCTTTAATGAAGTCATGAGATCCTCCACTAAAAATTAACAATACTAATATAATTAATCATAGTTCTTTTTCCATGGTTTTCTTTTTCCAGTATTAAATCTTAAGTACATGCATCTGACCATAACGAGCTAATTAGTCCAACTTACTTTGCTATTACTGGAATGGAGACAGCTTCAGATATGGCCTTGATCACATCACAGTGGACAGGGTGCTGAGGCCTCTCCTCTTTCTTCCTTTCCAACAAACAAACAAACAAGACAAGACCAAAGATTTCCTGTGGAATTTATAGATTTCTAAACCACAACAGACATGACACAAGGATTACTGGGATATACTTGTTTCAGTGTACTTATTTTATATATTTGATTTTTTAGATACAAAGTAAGCAAGATAATTTTAGTTTTATTTGGTCTTTGAGAAAAAATGTTTAGGAAAAGAGCAGCAAGCAGTTCAATTCCTTAATTACTGAACTGATTTCCTAGAACATCAATTCAGTTTAATGGTTGAAATCAGAACCACATATTACATGTAGCGTATACTCATATCAGTCATAGCATACTGTGCTACAGTCAACAATCAACTAAAAAAAATCTAAGTCTTTCTTGCCTAAAATCAATTTACCTTCCATGGACTGCAATGGCAGCAATGCCAGTTTTCTCTATTCTCTTCACCAGGTTCACAGTATCCTCAACCTGAGGAATAAGACTGACTGACATGATTTTAATTCAAAGCAAAAGGAATAACTATCATGTGACCATCGTACAAACAAATGCTGGAAGTCTTTTTTTATCAAGAGGCCTGTGATTCCTGTCTTTCATCATCAATAGCACAACATGTACAACCATTTAATATATACTTCAAGTAAAGAAATACATGCTATGGAAAAATAAGAATCCATTTTCAATGCTTCCTTGAACCTACAGATTATAAACTTTCTCAAACCAGGTAACATAATACTCTATAGCAGGAGAATATTTTTCAACAGCTTTTCAGACTGTCAATTGAAAATGATTAGAACATTTGATTAGCAAGTCCTCTCTAATGACTACCCTGTAAATTGTAATTAAAATTCTTTTCAGTGAGAGGATGCCTTCTGAAATCAACATGCAATCACACAACTATAAATATTCCTCTCACATGTGTCTTAAAAATGTCAACCAGCATCTAAAAAATTCTAAGGATATTCATACATGCCAAATAAATCAAAAGGCCCGGTATATCTTCAAAGAGGTAAAATGCTCTTAAAAAGCAGAAATAAAATTGACACACTGCTGTATCAGCCTGTCTTACGCATCTTTAGGGAAAGGGAGAATGAAAAAAAGGTAAGGCAAATTTTCCTTTCAAAAGCAGGAGGAATATCTATGGCTAATCCCAAACATATCAAATTCAGTCTGAAAACTGCAGCATGTACCAGCTGGCAGGGATGCAGAGACAGAAGCTCACCTGCTGTCCTGATGGATGACATTATGCAAAATCAGCTTGAGAAAAAAGGAAGAGGCTCTAGGATAAAGGTATCAGCTCTCTGATTTAACACTTCAGAACCAAAATGATCTTAGACTGGGTTACTGATTCTTTTCACACAAGCTTCAGTTGTTTATCCCAACACATAAACGACTTCTGAACAAAGCTGGCTCAGGTACAGTTCATCCATCTACTGAAATATCTATTTAGGTCATATATGCAATCATAAACTCTAGGCAGGTAATTAAATACCCAACTGCAAAATAATCAGTCTTTAAAAGAGAACGCCCATCATCTCTTGGAGGTTTAAAAATATGTAGAGAATTCATCTGCAAAAAAAAAAACAAAACAAACAAAACAAAACAAAACAAAAAGCCCACCAAAGTAAAGAAGCTACATCAGCTGTAAAAAAAGTCTGGAAAAAGATTCTGAAAAAGACGGATCCTGTAATTTCATTGGCTGTTCTAACTGCAAGAACAGGAAAACAGTATGGAAGAAAAATTAGTCTGAAAGAACAGAAAACAATCATCTACTGGCTACCCCACCTGAAAAACAGGAATTAACAGCATGTACTGGCTGCTCGAGGGGTGCTGTCCTACACACTTTTGTACTTCTATGACATAAAAATGACTTAGTTGATAAATTTAGAGGATAAAAGCCTCTGTGTCCTTGCACACCATAGAATCTGACAAGTCCACAATCACAGTCTCTGTGCACCTGCAGGTCAGATAACCATTTAGGTGGGACAGCATCCCAAACAGAAACTGTAATTCCAAGTGCTATTTCACAGCAATAGGCATACAGTGAAACATACTAGAACAACATATATTCTAACTGATAGTAAATCAGAGAAATAACAGCTGAACACTTCAGCACAATGAGTTATGCTCTTACTGAGGGCAAAATGCGGATTTTGCAGGTTACCGGTTTACAAATTCCTTTAACAAGGGTGGTCAATATCTGAAAAAAAAAAGACAAAAACCTGATCACAACAGTGGCATTACTAAAATTCTCCTCCTTTCTATCTTGAAAATAAGTTAAAATAATGTATATTAATTAATATATTAATTAAATAGTAATTTAATTAATTAGTAATTAATAGGAATTATTAATTAATGTATATTAATAACTGTTTACTAGTCCTCTACAAAGAATCTTACATGCTAGACAGACATATACAATCTGTAACTCAACATACAATTTTATCCAGTAGATACACAAGCCTACTTCTAGTCTAAGACATTTTTACTTCCACTTCTTTGTTGATTACAACTGGATTTTTAGAGAGGAATTGACTGCTGCTGGAGTTTCAACACTGCTTTTAATATGACGTGACCAGTGAACTCTGTTAATTTCAAGTTACATGCACAGACACGTAAAACTCACAAATATTGCACCACACTGAAAGTTTAAAAACTCAAAAAAAGAAGGTAGCAATTTTATAGTCCAGATAATGGCAAGGAGAACTAAATCAGGAATATTTATCTATAACCTTAACTCCAGTGTCCTAAACTGAGTATTCCACTCTAGCAATCACAAATTTTTTGTCTATGCAACTCATTCTTGCTGCCAGTAGAGCACAGTGCACAATTCTTTCCAAGGCAGCTCCAACCCTAGCAGGTGATACTTACAGACTCTATTTTGTCAGGATCAGACAGCAGTGCTGCTCCCATACCTCCCTGTGAAAACAGACAGAAGCTGTCACCCACTAGGCAAATACATTTTTCAACTGGATTGTTTTGCCTAATAGTAGGCCACACCAAAAGCTCTATGCTATATTAAGGAAAAACGGCAAAATTTAAAATACAGGAATGTTAGTGAACACCTTGGTGCAATATTTCTTAGACCTGTATCAGAATAAGTAAGCAGTAATTCAGGGCATCAACTTGCTCTCATTACTTTAGGGAGCAGACAGGCTTTCAGAAAGCTATTTTTAGCAAACATAATCATCCATTTTCCCCCCATTAAGTGACAGCTGAAGAGATTTATTGTTTTAACATCACACACTACAGCTGAGAGGTCCTTAAGTCAGTACTTTCTGTCTACACACTATATTTTAAAAAAGAGACTAAGACAAATTAAGTGTTTTTATTGAAGAGAAATAATGTACAATTAATGTAATTATGAGCAATTTAATATTTTAGCTGTTCTTCCCACACTGTTTCATCTGCATACATAGATGCAGAGACCAACAACTTTTTTGTACAAATTTTTTTTGACCCAGAACTATTGTTGGAGAACAACCATTCACCAGCAGTTAAACTTCTGATCTTCCACCCTAGTACAAGATGGTTATTTTGTTCTTAATTATGGTTCCGTGGAGCATTTGATATAAAAATGGAGTGCCATGGTCCAATTTATTGATCTTTTATCTCTACACAAAGTGGCTTAAAAGTCCTAACAACCAGTTTGAATGCTCTGTTCTAATCATAGATACAGGCTAATTTACAACTGCATGTGCTTTTATTAAAAAAAAAACAACAACAACAACAACAAAAAACAAAACCAAAAAAACCTAAAAAACCCCAGGTTTTAACTGATCCATTGTCCTCCCACTTAAAACTGACAAATAATTGAATTCAGCATTACTAAGTTGTGACTGGTTTTTGCCATCTATTTGCTTGGATGACAAATTGTGATTTCAATTTTTTCTAAGGCCAGGCAGAACTTATTTCACTCACCCAACAAATTAATGACTTCAGAAAAAAATTTTAAAACCCTAAACAAATCACTTCATTTTATCTAGCCTTTAAGAATTTAGTTTTCTAAGAGCCTAAGTTATTTTACTGTATTAGGGACATGACACTTTCTAGAGTGTTCTGTTTACTACTAAAAATTAAATTTAATTTTTCTCCGTATGAAAATTTTACTGCTTGAATTTGAAAACCAGACCATGTATTCCACACTCCATACCTCCAAGACAAAAAAGGCTCATCTAAGAGTAATCAAAACCCACTTGCCTTGGTAGAATATTCTTTTGGGCATCCCATGTTGATATCAATACCAGCCACATCACTCTCTCTGAAAGAGAAGGAAAAATTAAAATATTTTTTAGCATATTAGAACAAGAATCAAGAAACAGATCTCTTTCCAGGTAATTTGTTCCACCATCACTAAGGCGTAAATGAGAACTTAAGGTAAAGCTTATTTGAACTTCTGAAATTTTAGCTTCTCACTTATTTAAGTTAAATATATAAGTCTTAATGACAGCCTGAAGATCAGATTATCCACAGATTTCAATAACCAGTGCTGTGCAGAAGCTGCAAATACTCATCTTAAATACCTTCTATATACTTAATCCTATATAAAGTATATCCACCACTAAATTCACCACTATCACTGCACCAAATCCTATTGAAACTTCCATCTATTTAAATACAGGCTTAAAACCATCTTCTTGAGAGCCACTTTTCATTTCTGCACAATACTTTTTGGAGGCTTTAAACCACAAACAATAAGGAACATTTTCAGGTATATTGGTCTTGCAGCTGCACAATACCCAGGGAAATTCATACTGGAGAGATCAAAGAGATCAAGGACACACTTGCACTAGCAAATAGCCATTCCAGCACAGAATTTATGCAGCTGAACTTTTCCTGGTTCTATCAAGAGCTTCTTTGATGCTGTCAATCACAAAAAACTGTCTTCTACAATAATTCCTCTGTACAAAAAAAACCCAGACAAACCCATGGTAGGAAGGGGGTGAGAGAAGATGACTTACACCAGCTTAGCTACTGCCAGGGCTCTTTCAGCATCTGCTGAACCCTGTTGGTAAAATAAGAGGATTTCTATTACAAAGTATCATCAAATTAATAAAAAACTAAGGTGCTTACTTGCACTTGTGTACAATTATATTAGTTCTGAACATTTAGTACAGACAGAGACCCACTCAGATGCACACTGGATACTTAAAACATTTACCTACAGCACATATTGGAGTCAGCCACTGGATGATAAAAGGTGGTACAAAAAAGGATCCAAAGAGGTCTGTCTGCCCTCTTCACCTATAGCAATATCAAATGTTCTTAGCCCTTCAGCAACAGATACCTATTTTAATGTTCTTAAGAAAGTCCACTAATAACAATTCTACAGATTACAAGAAACCTATTTCAGGGCTACATTACAACTGAAAAAGGTCTTTTCAGTATCTAATGCAGACCACTCGTGCTTCTCCCTCCCTCCAAGCCCATCATGTTTTGTCTTGCACAGAATGGTCTCTAAGAGCAAATTTACTGTCTTTTTCTCTTCAGCAGAGAGAATCTTCAATCCATTTTGCAATGCTAATGCACACATTAATCCTCTCTTATCTATACTAAACAATGCCATTTCTTTCAGTCTTTCCTGTGAGACTGTTTACAGGACAGTGCAAAACTTCAACGTGTGATCAGACATCAGCAGAATTTATTTTCCACATCCATAAGTTTGGAAATATATCTAAGATAGCTGTTATAAAAACAAGCTGCTGCAGAGCACAGAGGTTATCTTAATCACCTCTTCTGAAAACAGCTGTAAGGAGAGCTTACAATGTAGAATCTTGATTTGTACAAACAGTTCAGAAATTCTGCAACACATTTGGTGTGAAACTTTACCTGCCCCTGAAACACCAAGAAATTGACAGTCTGCATCATCAGGGAGAGCAGCTTTAGACTGACATCAACATGTCACCAGCACTTCCTCGTTTAACTATGTTGTTAGAAGAGTATCTGGTTTCTTACCATTTGGAAGACAACACGCTCTCTTTCCCTTTCACAAGTTCTGAAAACAACTCTTTCATTAGGTGCAACAAAGTCCACAGTTTCAAGTACTTCTGTATGAAATGAGAAACAGATAAAGTAGACAAAAAATCTACACAAATGTAAAAATTTTAACAATGAAAATTTTAACAATTTTAAATGACCATGTCATTTGTATGTAAATGAAATGCCATCAAAGTCATTTGATGTTCTTGGAAAAGTCAAAAGTCAAAGCCCAATAATGACTCAGCCAGAATGAACAGTACTATTTTTGGGAAGGGGCAGGAGGAACTTCTGTTTCCCAGCAGGGACACTGCAAACAACTGTTTCTATGCCACTCAAACAGGGCCAGGTCTCAAAGATACCTTTTTAAGAACTTGCAGTGACAATCATGTTATTCCAAGTCCAGCCCATGGACTTCAAGTTAATAAATGAATGATAAACAGCGAGATCTTGTATGTGTTGCTTCCTTACTGCAGTAGACTAAAAGGTGTGTATATGATCATGTCACAAACAGCTAACACTTAAAAAGACTCATGATTGGAAACTGTCTCTACTGCAGGCCAAACAAACTGAAAGTTTGAAACTACAGAGCAGCAGACAGGCCTAGGGTAGCACATCAAAAACCTGCTGTAAGCCCCTAGACACAATTCAGTGAGATTGCATGTACTAGTACATCACTGTAATTGCTAGAAAAATACTTTTGAAAAATAATTACCCTTTCTCTTAACTAGAAAAGAGTCTTCTTACAGATATTATCAAAAGAAATGCCATACTTACCATTTATAACCCTCTTACACTGCAGCATCTTTATGTCAATCAGCTCCTGAGTAGAAAGGATAAAAAAAACCTCAGTGAGTAGAATTGTTTCAGCCAGTCAGCTCTAAACAGTTGCCCACTTTATTAAATAATTATCTAGAGAGACCACCTTCTCTGAGCAACCTGTCCCAGTACCTCAACACCCTCTGGTTAAAGAACTTTTTACGAAAACCTAATCTCAAGCTCTCCTCTCTTTAGTTTAAAACTGTCCCCCCTTCTCCTATTGCTATCTGTCCTTGTAAAAAGTTCATCTCCCTCATTTTTTAAAAGCCCCCTTTAAGTACTGGAAGGGCTCAATGAGGTCTCCTCAGAGCCTTCTCTTCTCCAGGGAGAACAATCCCAACTCTCCCAGCCTGCGTTTGTAGGAGAGGTGCCGCAGCACACTGATCCATCAGTGTGGCCTCCTCTGGATCCACTCCAATAGGTCCACATAGTTCTTGTGCTGAGGACCCCAGACCTCAATTTCAGCCAGCTTTAAAAAAAGTGGCTAAGAAACAAGGACAGCAGTGCTGTGAGTAGAAAGTTTTGGATGCACAGCATAACCAGATGAGACATGAGGTCAGTCTTCAAAGTTCCTTCAAAGTTCTGACTCTACTGAAAAAAAGAAATAGAAAAATACTACCCTCCCCCCAAAAGTGCAAATAAAGTACAACTTGAGGGAATTGTTACCATGTTTTGTCTAAATTACTTGAAGTTACTGAACAGCCTTAAAATATGGATTTGCCATAGCTGAGAAATGCTTTAATAAATAGTCTTCTTTCCCCATTTTCAGTGGAAATTTATGTGTAAAAAGAACAACTCATACAGTGAAAAGAAGTCCCTTTGCACTTTTCTTAATGTTATCAGATAAAACCACCTCATCTGCTCCTTCTCCATACCTCACAGTACACGATATCGGCACCATAGTCCAGAGCAAGCAGACGCATTGGCAGTGTTCCCACTCGCACCATTGGAGCCAGGATCTTCTTTCCTCTAAAGCACAGCGGTGTGTTCACCGTCATTCCTGTTGCTGTACCACCTGAAAGAGAGAGCCCGCGGGGACTGCCATGGGGTGTCATTTTCTGCCCGCGAACACAGATGTGTCCTTTGCCGGGAAGAGGCGGTGGGTGCCCCGCCAGGTGTGACAGGGCTCGCCGGGCAGCGGGGACCGGGCTCAGCCGGCGTGATGGAGCCGGGGGACGCTCCCCCCACACGGGCTCCTTCCCGAGCGAGGGGCCCCTCAGGGCCGCCCCTGCCAGAGCCCTCAGGGCCGCGGCTGCTCCCGCGGTGGCGGCGCGGGGAAGGCTCTCAGCCGGCAGAGCAAAAAGGCGAAAGAAGGGACCGGCACCGCCCGCCACACTCACCCTCCTCGCGTGGCTCTGCCGCGAGGCGGGGAGAACCGGGGCCAGCGCCTCTTTCAGGCGTCATCGGGCAGCGCCGCGCCCCACGTGGGGGCCGCGATGGCGCTGGGCAGGGCCGGGCCGGCGCTCGCCCTCCCGCTGCTGCTGCCGCGGCGGCCGGCGGGCAGCGGGACAGCGGC
>VWZS01007473.1:2026233-2072333 GCA_013397075.1 Rhabdornis inornatus | reverse complement strand
GCCGTGCTGCTGGGCACCCCCGGCGCGCTGCGGGAGGCGCTGCGGCGGCGCTTCCTGGCCCTGGAGAGGCTGCGCTGGATGGTGCTGGACGAGGCGGACTCGCTGATGGACGAGTCCTTCACAGAGCTGCTGGAGGAGATCCTGGCACACGCGCCCCTGGCCACCGGCGCTCCCGGGCCAGCCGGGCCCGATGAGGAGAGGACGCAGGTGGTGGTGGTCGGAGCCACCTTCCCCGCGGGGCTCAGCGAGACGCTGGCGAAGTTCACTGACGTGGGCCGGTTTGTCACCCTAAGCACCCAGAGCCTGCACCGCCTGCCGCCTCACATCCAGCAGAAGTTTGTCCGCATCAAAGGTCGGGACAAGCTGCCCGAACTGCTGCAGCTGCTGAAGGAGCGCCCATCATCCGGCGGGGCTGTTCTCATCTTCTGCAACAGTGCCAGCACTGTCAACTGGCTGGGCTATATCCTGGACGACCACAAAATCAAGCACCTGAGGCTGCAGGGGCAGATGTCGGCAGCTGCTAGAGCTGGCATCTTTGCCTCTTTCCAGAAGGGTGAAGTGTCTGTCCTTGTCTGCACTGACCTTGCCTCCCGGGGGCTGGACACCAGCAGTGTGCAGCTAGTGATCAATTATGACTTCCCAGAAACCCTGCAGGACTACCTGCACCGTGCTGGGAGAGTTGGCCGGGTTGGGAGCAAGGCTCCTGGAGCTGTGGTTAGTTTTGTCACCCATCGGTGGGATGTGGACCTGGTACGGAAAATAGAGACTGCAGCCCGGAAAAGGACAGGTCTCCCAGGAATGGACTCTCTTAATAAACCTTCACCTGCCGGAGGTTGATTCAGGTTGCCAGGCATTCCCTGGTAGAGGCTTACCTTGAGGTCATTAAGGCAGAGTGAGTGAGCTGCTGTGTGTAAGGCAGATTGAAAGAATAGAGTTGAGTTTCAGAACCAGGTGACCAGGTTAACTTTGTGCACTGTTCTGGAAGCTGCAGTATTCGTTTGCACAGCCATCACAACATGTGGCTTTCCCAAAGGAAACTAGTAAGTGAGTAACAGAATGCTTTTGGAGAATATTGAAGAATTACTTCATCAGTTGATTAGGTTTACTTATTTTGAGACATAATTTAAATTCAAATCCAAATGAAAGTACATCTGTATGATATACAGCTCTATTGCATTTCATTACTGCCCACCACCATCAGCTAACATTTGTTATTGAAACTTAAAAATTCCTACTGTGGCAGGAGAAAAAAACTGACCAGTTACGGACACAAAGGATACTCGATTTTCTTGTGATGTAGCAGTTCATTCAGAGAATTCTAGACTGGATACCTGTGTAGTACAGTGGAAATGAGAAGGCACAATAATGCCTGAGACTCTTACAATGCCTTAATTTGTTATTTTATGGTTACCTTTCACTGAGAAATGGGATCTTGCTCTTTCATGTTATATTAAATAAAAACTAAAAAGCCCTAAAGTGTTTCCTGCACATTTTTTCCTGCATACTGTAGTGGCATGTCCAGTTTCTGAACTGACTAAAAAAAACCCCAACCCCAACACACTGAAAAGGTATCTTCTGTTAAATGAGAGTGTTTACTCACAGGTCCTAGTGACTCTCATGTAACAGAGTGAGTGATTTCTTTTGAATGTTGTGCCTTTGTCCTATTTTACTTCAAACCAAGAGAGTTGAAGTGAGGCTGAGGTTAAGTAATATCTAGCTGCTAGTTTGTATCCATGGTAAATAATCACACAAATAAGCATTTTAGCTCTGATTTCTGTTGCAGTGATTGCCACGACCCTTTCTTTTAGTGGCTGTTTTTCCCATGCTACCCACTTTATGCTGTGCAATCACTTGGAATGTAGAAATAGTAGATTTCTACATTATGGTAAATGAGAAGATCACAGCATTGGATCTAAATCTAGTTCCTAAGGAAATCATTCACTGGAGCTACTCTTAGTATACTGAGAATAAAAGTTAAACAAAAAGAAAACTTGCAGAGATCAGGCAAGGGATCAGGCAATGACTTTATCCTATTGTGCATGTGATTGTGTTCATATTGCACAGTTAAGGGGCTCTTAAAGGAAGTTACAAACTGCAATAAAATTATTTAATACAATAGCTCCCAAGTTTTAGAAATATAGTGAAAGAGCGATCCATTTGGAAACTGGAAACACATTCATTGCATGGACAGCAAATAATTTGTAGTTTAACTTCTGTAACTCACATTTTTGCAGTCTGTGAAATCCAGCTCTAGCAATTTGCAATCAGTCTGGATTGCAGCACACAGAAATATGATATTAGACAACACAGTGAAATAATGAAATTCTTTCAGCAATTTGCTTCCTACTTTTGAAGTAATATGCATTTTATATAGTTACAAGTAGTAACCTTGAACTTGATACAAATGCTCTTACCTGTTTGTTGCTAGAGCACTGTTGATCACAACAATTCGTCAAAAAAAACCAACCAAACAAAAAACCCTCACCACAAATTTCAGGCATTTATATACTAAAGTGTCTGAGAAAAAGCCTTGGGTGGATAGACTCAAGAGAACACTGTATTTACTGACAAAACCCTTTGTAGACAGTACTTTCAAACAAAATCACAGTTTTTTAAGCATCTGTTGAGAAATGCCACTTTCCTATTGTTGCTCACCAGGAGACAGTTGCTGGAGCCAGTGATTAACAGCAGTAATTACACACAGGAGCACACAGACACTCAGAGCCTGGGATGTATAAGCTGATACAGAACCACCACAAGCAGACAGCCACGCCACTGACACATGTGAAAGGTGTAATTGCCCAATGGGTAAATGCTACAGCAAAGCCTTCAAGGAGATTTAGAGACCCTACCACCAGTAGTGAGCTAAATGTGTATGCAGCTCACACATGGTCAGATTTGTTGAAGAAACAAAGGCATCCAAAGACTTTAGTTTGACTTTTCCCAAACTGCTCTCTGAATGTCGCATCACCCATTGTTCACATCTTGATAACTGTCTACAGACATCATTACTGCTGTCTTCTTGTCTGTGCATATTCTACCTTCTGTGTAAATCTTATTTTAGATCCTATGGTCATAACTACAACTTCATGTACTCTATCTTATGGTCATTCAGATGCTTGTGTTGCACATAGCCCAGTGACTAGCAAGGTACCCTAGGACAGGCCCTGCCACGTACCATCATAGTGAGAGGGAAATATGTCTCCTACCACTCCGGTAACCTGGCAAAGTCCACACCTCTGCAGACTCTACTGCTCCCTGGAATGCACTTGTATGCATGTTCTCCCCAGACAGAACCCTCTTCCTCCTGAAACATATTTTTGTGAGCCCAGCTTACATGTTCGTGGTGGAGTGTGTGGTAGAGAAGTTCTCCATGCGCACTCTGGCCAGTTTCTCAGCAGAAACCGGCCGCAGGAAGAGCTTGCAGGTGAAGACTTGTCGGCAGGCCTTGCGGAAATTCTCCGAGAGGAAAGCGTAAAGGATGGGGTTGATGCAAGAGTTCCCATAGGCCAAGCAGTGAGAGATGATGCGGAAGGTGAAGGAGATGTTGTTCAGGGGAAAGTGCCCGAACTCTGCCCACATGGTGATGATGTGGTGTGGCAGCCAGGAGAGCAGGAACACAGCAACCACGAGAAGCACTGTCTGCGCCGTCTGGGAAAGAGAAGATCGTGTATTAAATGGTCACAGTGACCAAGTGGGTCTGTGCAATGAGTGAGTTTGCTTTCCTCTGTCAGTAGTGAAAGCAGCATAACACAGGCAACACTGACAACTGCCACGTGGGCAAATTATGACAACATGGAAAAGGATGCTAAAAACCCTGGTAAACTTGAATTGACTGGTTTTGGCTCAGAGAAATAACTATAGACAACTGAGGTAGTGCCTGTAAAACTTCAAACAGTTCAAAGGCTGCAACAATCCCAGCTGTGTTACAAGGAGGAGTGGAAATAATATCCCCTAACATCTAGAGGGTGGGGAACATTAAGGCTATTGAAAATAACTGCAGGGGAAAACAACTTAAAGTAAGCACGCCCCTGAGAGGAGTAACAAAGGCTGGCCTGAGGAGAAAGGTTTCTCCAGTATCTTCCCTATTACAGGAGAAACCCAGAAAACCAATTCATAGAGGTAGTTTTTTTTTTTTTTTTTAATACACAGTGCTCATTGGTTAGACACATTCCTAGCTGGGTGATGACCTGAGGGAAGCTCCCTGTGCCTGTGGGATCCCAGCCTGTGCTGCCTGGGTTAGGTGTGCCCCTGCAGTGCTTGCTCCTGAGTTAGCTGGCCAGCCTCTGGCACAGTCTGTCAGTTGTAAGTCCCAGAGCTTGACCTGAGGTAAAATTTTCCTGAAAACTGTTCTTTGAGATCTCCATACAAAATGAAGGTTAACAGTGACAGTAAAAAAAATTAAGCTGTAACTCACTTCAACTTTCTTTCTGTAAGACCCTGAGGACTGTGGGAGCAGGACTGTACTTTTCACATTTAGGAAAGCTGGTTGTGTTGCTTTTCTCTCACTATTTCTACAACACTTAGTGAATGCCTAGCAAGTCTCAAATATTACTGACTTGGGAGCCCTAAGATCCTTGCCTGATGTTTTTGTAGGGCTAATTCCACCCGACTTCATGAATTTTCAGAAACACAAATGGTAATGCAAGGTGAGCAATTTTTGTATATTTAATTCCTCAGTTTTGGGGTTCTGTAGCAGATGCACAGCTGGTGACTTCCCTCCTCTTGCCCCACTTGATTCTCTGAACAATGTTTCCTTTTAACATTGGTATTTAGTGTTTCTCATTTCTATTTTGTCATTTTAATAAATGTAACAACTTGCAAACATGCAGATGATATCCTTCCCCTAAGGAGAACTGTTGTACAAATAGCAGAAAAGCAGTGGAGAAAAATTAAAATTTCAGCTCAAGATTTACAGCCTTACTAGTCTAGGTCAATGTTTCTCTCAATAATTCTCTTGCATGATTTCAAGTGAATAGTGTAAAGCTACTTTCCTAGAAAAGGGATAATTTTCTAGTGAACAGGAATTCATGTAGTCTGTGGTTATCTTGGCTACATTTAGTTAAACCCATTAACCTCTCTAAGGAAGACATTATTGTGTTAGATCAAGACTACAATACAAGTAAAAAAAAGGGATTTCTGTCAAATAGGTCTCTCAAATAAGGTTCTATTAACTTTGAAAGGCAATAGCCTGTAAGTTCACTGTGTACCTGGCATGCTCCAGGTGCTTCCTTGTTTCACCTACCAGAATGCTGTCTGACACTAGCAAAGATGCTCCCCTAAGAGTGAATAAACTACCCTGCCAAGCATCCTCAAACCAACCATGCTGGGAGCCAGATGATGTCTTTAAAAATGGACTGGAATGATTAGAAGTTGGTGAGACTGAAAGACACA
The DNA here is from genome assembly GCA_013397075.1 of Rhabdornis inornatus. Taxonomy (NCBI): domain Eukaryota; kingdom Metazoa; phylum Chordata; class Aves; order Passeriformes; family Rhabdornithidae; genus Rhabdornis; species Rhabdornis inornatus. Next base: position 2,066,939 of record VWZS01007473.1, on the reverse strand, counting down.
GACCTAGTGGTCTTGTGGGGTCTAGCTCACCCACTGTGGTATGATTACCAAATAAATGATTGATAAACAGGTCCCATCATTAGCTTTCACCAACAATAATGGTGCTACTTCTTTACCCTCCAGCAATGCTAAGTAGCTTAGGCTTGTTACCCAGGCAACCTTTCAGAGCATCCATCTGCTTAAATTAGGGGGATACAAGCACTGAAATATTCTTTTGAATAAGGCTTATATACCTAGCTTTTTCCCCCCTTTTGTTGTGAAATAACGAACGCTGCGTTTAACATAGGGCTGAGTATTACACAATGGGTTTGCAGTTGCTGTGTAATAGCACAGAGCTGTTTCTGGGATCCAGCTTTTTTGGGATTTTGCAGATGGAAAACACAGAGAATACTAGAGAACTAATGTACATAATTCACGATTCAAAAAACAGGTTTTGAAAATGGAACTTGTGTCTGTTTTTTCAATTTAGGGAATAGGTAGTTAAGACAGAGTAATTTGAAACAAAACACTGTTTGGCTTTTAATGTGGTAACTTTGCTGCAGCTTAAACTACTGTTACAGTGGACTGTGAGCAGCTGTGGAGGACTGATCCCAATAGTTTGTGTACTGTTTGTGCTTCATCCATGGGCTGTTACAGTTTGCAAAGTTACTGCATTACTGCTATCAAGCTGTCCCCACTTAATGCAAACCTTCTGGTTCGACTTTGAAATTTTGGTGAGTCCATAATAGACATGTAGAATGGTCACTACTGGCCACTTAAGTCTTACTATTCCTACAAGTCTTTCAAGCAGCTCCAGGAATTAACTTACAGTGTGTTTGTTGTACAGGCAAACTAAATGTGTTTAAGCAGTGAATCAATAGCTTGGTGACAAAGACAAGGAGATATTTTTGTTCGTCAGATAATGAAATAAATTTCTGTTATTCCTCCCGCCCACCCCCTTATTTCTGTCATGTGCAGATTGTGTTGAATTTACTTGCTTATTCTTTTACTATTTTTGTAGGTCATCTGCCCATCATTTATGCTTTCCAGCCTTTATTTGCCTGTTTTGCCCTTTGAGTATTTTTTCCCCTGGCCCTGAACAAGCTATTTATTGCTTTCGGCCTTCCCCCATCCTTCAAAAAGCACTGGAAAATATGTTTAAAAAACATTTTTTGGGGAGATACCTCATTCAGGAGGATGATGAATCTTTAACATTTAATTGTGTTTAGAGCTGTTGTCCTTGATAAGCTTCTAATGAAGTTGCTTCAACGTGTCAGGCATCTTGTCAAGGGCAACATTAGGATTGCCCTGTAATGAGTCCAATGCTTCAAGTATTCCATGGATTTACATATTTTAGGAAGAACTACCTGAATGTTAGATTAATAAACATTCTTGAGATTAAAATATAGAGTGGACAGAACAGTCTAGAGGGATATAGGGGTTGTCACTTTCCTAATTTAGTCCCAGTTGGAGACAGCCCAGCTGCACATCATTTTTCAGAGCTGATCAGACCATCCATTTCTACTGTGTTCCTCAGCCACACAGAAATGGGAAAGAACATTCAATTAGGTTTTTTATTAAACAGTACTGGCTTGTAGACAAACTGTGCTTCATTAGTGAGACCACTGCTGTTTCCTGAATATGGTGAGAATATTTTTCCTCCTTTTTTCTTCCGTAATTCTAAATGAAGAAGCATAAAGAAGCCTGTGCCTGTTCTTCCACACTGTCTTATCAGCAAATTATAATTGACTCTTCCTTTATTACTGCTTTGTAGGAGGATGTCTGATATCTGATTATGTGATTTACTGATAAATCTTTTCTCCCGTTACGCTCATCTCTAACTTGTATATTTTTTTCCTTCAAGTTTGAGAGACAACTGGTGCATATTTTTACTGCCCTAGACTTCATTATGGTAGACAACAGAGTTACAGACATCACTATATATTGTAATTTACTGTAGTGAAGATTTGGAAAAAATGTACTAACCCACAGTGGCTTAAGCTTTTGTTTTTAGATACTGCAGGCATCTAAAATAATACATGTGGCTTAGTGCAATATACCACTGTACTGCTGGAGGAACTTACCAACCTCTGAGGAAGATAATTTTTGTGGCTTTAGATTCAGGGATACCCAATTGAGAACATCCCTTTGCTCAGAGTCCATACGTAAGCCAACGTGTGAAGTGAAAACTGCATTTCCTCACTCCTGGTGCTATGTTCTTGTTTGCTTTGTTAGCAAATGTGACTCCCCTTGATGGATTTGCAAACATTCTTTTCATTTTTGCACATAAAGTTCTAACAGAAAGGTCCCAAGCACAATCTGATCTCCAGAAACACACCCATAGCTTAGTGATAAATGCAAAATGTTTAGAAAATGGCATAAGTATTATTAAGTTCTATAACATATTCTTAACATACTTATTCTTAAGTAACTTAAAGGTTGGATAGCAGCTGTCTCTACTTCAGAGCACCCACATGTTTTAATTACTACTGAAGCACTCCTCATTGCCCACTGTTCTTTTTGTTTTATTACACTTGGGTCGATTTCTACTCTCCAGTGATCTGAAAACCACACTGAAAGTACTCTTTCTTATTGTTCTGTGTTCTTTCTCAGAGCCAGAGATGGCAGCTGGATGTCATGAAGAAGAGGAGGGAATGAAGTAATCATTTTGATTACTTGCTTTATGTGCTAAGAGGGACTCTTCATTTCCCAGCAGCTTGCTTGCACTGTTCCAACTGCTCATCTGCACATCTCTCATCCTGGGATTATGCCACTAATCTCCTCTGTTGATGCCCTTGAAACTTATCCACTTTCTATTCATAAATGCGTATGAGCATTGTGATATTTCTATTATGCCCTAATTGGCAATGATGCTCTTAATTCCTGCTGCCCTGGGCTCCCTTTAACCAAACAACATGCAGGATTTCACTTCTGAATTATATTCTTCTGCCTGATGGATCCTGGGATCTTCCATGTTCCTTTGCTGTATCTACCGTTGTTCAAACATCACGTTCATCATCTATATGAAAACCTTCAATTTGCATGGATAATAGCCAGATAATTAGTTTAGTGTACAGGGAAGCAGTTACAGTGCATCTTTTATGTGCCTCTCTTGGCCAAGATGTTCAGGAGCACCCATCTACCTTGAAGGAATTCTGTATCTTGTACCTCAGGCTCTTGTATGACCTTCAAAGTGCAGCACTCCTGGGAGTGTCCCAAATAAACCCCGTGTGTCTTTGTGTTTACTTAGCTCTGGCAGCAATGAACAGCTGATTTGCCAACCTGCCAGGTAAGCACGGCTCACCTCTCTATTGTAGCTAACCAATAGAAAAGCATATGTTATAACAAAGAATTTGTTATCTTTAAGTGGCTCATTTGTTCTGTTAGTTGAAGCTTTTGGCCTCAAGGTCCCACAACTCCTACTATCCTTTCAAGTGAGCTTGCAAAATAGCTGTGAAAATCACCTCCCTAGACACAAACTTGAAAAAGCATTTCAGATTGTTGAGTTTGCAAGGCTTGTTATTTGTTCTTTAAAGATGCATGAGACAGAACTGAGTAAACACTGAGGAACCCTGGTGTGCTCCAGAGGCCAGTAAAACACCACAGGGCCATGCTAGACCTTCATTTGCATTAATTTCCATCATTAAATCATCATATTTAAGGCAGATGTGTGATCAGAGTTCCTAGGGCTGGGCTCTTATGAAACATTTTGCAACACTGTCAGACAGGGAATCGTTAACTTTCTTCGGAGCCAAATTATAGACTTGCTGTACTCTGCATAGTTCAGAAAAGAGGTAACAGAACTGAAATATACCTCATTTTCATAGAGGGGTGCACAGAATTTCTTAGCATGTGGTCTTGCTGGCTGGCCTCAAAAAACAATTATGCAAAACTTCAAAGGAGAATCCTGCAGCATCACACCATCTGATTTTCAAGGCTGGCAAACTTGTACAGCTAGTATATCATTAAATGGGGAAACAGCCAGTCATGTATCTCTTCTGTAGGCATAGTCTTAGTTCATCATGCAGAATTTCAGCCTAGGCATGCAAAGAGTTCTAAACATCTTCCTTGCTCTGATGCACAGATGACACATATAAATGGAAATGCACTTTAAATTGAGCATATCCAACATTTGACATGTAGATAGCAAAGTTATAGAAAAATTTCAAAGTGGGAATCTGAATTAAGGGTCAAATTCTTTTGATAATGGAATGTGAAGTCAGGATGCAGCAAACTTTATGCAAGGAAAATTTTTTCAAAGTTTCACATGTGCATAAATCGAAAAGGTTGCTGTAGCTTGAACATAACCATCCTGTAACTTAACAGCTTATGGACCACAACCCAAGCACGAAAACTTTTGTTTGGCTTTTTTTTCCTTTTTTTCCCTTTTTTTTTTTTTTTTTTTTTTTTTTTTTTTTTTTTTTTTGATTTGTGCCTGTATGTAATTTGTAGGATTCTGCTAAATATAAACTTGTTCTTTTCAGCAGGTGTTTGAACACTGACTTGGAGGGGGTGACAGCTGTCAGAGCTCTCTGGCTTTTTCATAAACTAGACCCATTCAAACAAAATCTGGCTGCAAGTGACTTTACAATAGTGGGTCTAAACATTGCCTGTGAGTAGTTTGTCCTAAAAACCAGGGCTCTCTTATGCTGCCCTTTTAGCCCCTACATATCTTCAAATAACAGACTGAGTACAATGTTGTGGCAAATAGGACAGACAGTAGAAAGATCACCAGTAATGGAAGAGAATGGAAAAGTGACTTTGCAAACATTGTGCAGGGAATAAAATCCACACTGAAACCCCAGCTATATCTTGTGGCAATGTGATCTGAGAGACGACAGCTGGGTCTTCAGATCCTGGTGAAAGGAAATCTGGCATTAGAGACTTTTATTTGGAGAAGATGCTTCATATAGCAGTGGGAACTTTTTGACAAGACCCCCTTGAGGGGGAATGGGGTGGCAGTGACACTCTGTAGCTGTATGTGTCAGAGCTTCTCTTAACTGTGTGGATAACCAAAACTCTACCACTGTTTTAGTTTTTAATTGGGTTTTGTTTCCATACTGTGCTGACAGAGTTATCACACTCTGGTCTGCTCCTGCAGCTCTGCAGGGCCCTGGGCAGCAGGTCCTGCTCTGCTGGGAGCAGGCAGCACCCACCAGGGAGGGAAGGGAGCACAGCTGGAGGGAGCAGGTACTGGGAACTATGCTGTGTCACAAAAAGGCAGAAAGGGGTAGCGAATCAAGCAAGATACTTCTTGGAAAAATGAATTTCTAATATTGTAGTTCATTATGCTTTTTTTCCTGTTTCCATGGGTTTGATTTATTGAAAAAAAAAAAGGTTTTAATTTTTTTCTTCATTTCAAAGGCATAGATACAAATTACTCATACAGTATGACCTCTAAAGGGGGAAGTTGAGCTACAGTACCAAGTACCTGGGCTCCAGTAATATGCTTCACATACTCAGAGTCAGTTAAATCCAGGATTATTTTGCTTTCTTTGCTACAGCAACGTACCAAGGAAAGTCATGCATGTACTTGCACAACATCGGGGCTGTTCATTTGGCCATGCCATCATCATCTTTTTAGAAATCACCTTAGACCTGGATCCAGCAGTTTCTCACTTGTTCTATAAATGTTTGTCTTATTGAGGTTCACATGCTGCTTCCAGATTTCCAAGGTGTACTAATAGCAGATAAAATATCAGCTCCTCTATGACCTTCAGGGGGCTTTAACTTGGATTCATCCCAGTAATGCTTCTTACTGCATTTCTATGTTCTATGGCTCAAACTATGTGAGTAAGAATGATGTCTCTTCTGCCTGTTATCAGTGTTATAGGATCTGGAGGTGGAGGGACTGGTATTACACTAAGATTCCAGCAAGATCAATGAAAGCGAAAGATTCAGAAATAAGTCTTGACATTTAACAAAATCTTACCTGATGATATTATTTTTTCAAAAGCAGCCTATAATGGAGAATAATAGCAATGTGTTTCCAGTCAGCATGTGGAATGCTGCTTATGGCAAGAGTGAGCTCTATGGCATTTGCTTTCTTTCTTAACTGTTTTATCCTGAAGTGCTCAGCCTTGAGGAGAGTTCTTATAGCTCCTGAAATGCTGAGTGACAGAGCAAACTGTTTGCAGTGGTAATGTTGGCAACTGTTTCACTGGAAAATCTTGTTCAACAAGGACTCTGAGTCTGCAATTTGATTCTTTTGAGACCTTTACTCATGTATGGAGACCAGATGAGCATTGTGAGATTTGAAGAAAAAGCTGTTCGCAAAATCTGCTCTTTAACTGTTTAAAAACAATATAACTCAAAACCCACAAACCAAACAGAAAAAGCCCAAAAGAAACCCAAAGGGGAAAATCCAAAAAGAGCAAACCCAAACCCCATTCTCTTGGGGGTAGAAGGAGAATAGTGGCTCAAATGCCCTGTTTTCTTGAAATTATAGGGATGAAGCAGGAACCGCATGGTCATAGTTTCAGACTATCCTCTTATGAATATGACACCTTGTTATCCATATCAGTTTGGTGAAGATACATACTGTGAATCAACAGATGTGACTCGGACAGTTTTATTGCCTCCTCTGGGAAGACTTGGCTGTTGTGCTATACTTTCTGTCATAGCTCAAGGCAATCAGGGTTTAGCCATTGAAGTCACATATATTTCAGAACAAACTCCATGTTCTGTATATACTAAATTTACCTTCCAAATGTGGATCAAGTTTCATTTGTCAAACATCTTTCAGTTAAATAAACAAAAGCTGTTCACTTAATCCCTGATGAAGTTTATTAATTAAATCCAAACACAACTACTTTCATAAATGGACCAACTAAGTACATATGAAGGAAGTTAGATTAACAAAACTGACTGCCATCTATGAGTTTCCTGTTAGGCTCTAAAGTGAAGTGTTCTAAAGAAGATGTGCTTTAAAAGACTGACTCTCACTCTTGTGTTTCAAGCATGCTTCGAAAGCACATGCAGGAATTGAGTGTGTCTGCAACCAACTCAAGGAAGTCTTCCTAAGAAATATTGAGTAGCATTTGCAGCAAAAAGAACCTTTAAGTAAGTAAACTAAAGAAGATGTTGGGCATGCAGGAAGGCTAGATGGACAATTTCTACACAGACAGGGCTGGAAGAAGACATATTGTGAAAGATGATGTGTGTGTAGAAGAATGTATTTAATTTTTCTTCTATCTGAAAGGATCACCTATTTAACTAGGCCTAACTGTGCCACATGGAACAAGAATCACTATTGGGTATTTCATAATTATGGCCAGGGAAATACTTAAGGGGAGGGAGGAAGTAGTGCTGCACCACTAACTTGTTTGAACAGGTAAAATCAAAGATGCTTTTTAAAGCTGATCCTCTTGGCAATATATATTAACAAAACTCAAGGTTGAAGAAACTGTAGAGCTATTTTTTCATCCAACTCTACAGACCAAATCTGAAAACAATGCAAGTGGATATATTTGAAAAATGTCGTAAATGAAATTCTTAACTTCTTCACAGGAAAGTAACTGTAGTAATTTTTAACTGTTGGTAGCATTCTCTTAAAAATTAGCAACAAAATAGGTAGTGTGCCATTCCTATATATGTAAGGAAATTCTGGAGGGAAATTTAAACCAACCAGTTTAGGGATTTGTTGGTGATTTTGAGACCTAAAACAACTTTTCAAACCTGTGAAATTATGAAATGATTCTATGTGGAATGACCGTGCTTCTTAGCACTTTATTTGCTGCATTTTTCATTATCAAAATTGTCAACACATCTTGGTTGCCTTTGCTCGTAGTAGCTGTTAAACACACAAAACTCTGGCTTTGCTTTCTGTTTGTAGTCTGCACTATTGATCCAGAAATTATACTCTTGGTTTTGACATCTTAATTCTCAGTTTATCTGGAGCAGCATCAGCATTCATCAAAAAGTCAGTAGGCAAGAAAAGACACAGTGTTCTTCAATAGTCTGTTCCATCTAGGTCTGGTGGTGTTCCTGCAGCAGGCAATACACAGCAGCTCATTGCTGCATAATGTGTTGCCCTAGAAAAAGTGGTTAAAAGAATGTTTATCAGAACCTACCTGAAGCTAGATGAAGACAGAAAACATGCTCAAAAACACTCTGAGGGGAAAGGGAAAGTAACACCTGTATAGTAAGTATTGTTTGTGGTGTATTATAACTCCGACAGTTATCGTGTTATGTGATAATATTGCAAATACCAGGTGAGTTCTACCCTTACAGACAGTGTAGGTGCAAGACCAGTTATGAATTGGTCCTCGTAAATATATTGCAAACAAAATTGAATGTATGCTAGTGAATGTAATGAACCAGTAGAAACTACATATAATCTACATTTAAATCTGGCTAGGATTCATAGGCAAAAAGGACTGGCAGAAGCTGTAATGGCTCTAATTTAACTGGAATCAGCACAGACCAGGCTGATTACTTTATAAACCTGGCATATCTATTGTATTATAGTCAATGTACAGATTAAACCAAAGATATTTACCTTCTTCTTTGATCTCTCTGACTTCTTGGAAATGTTCTTTACTTTCGTATGGAGATGGTATAAAACCTTGGGGGGAAAAAAGGAGCAATATATTGATTGGGAAATTGAAATTTGTGTATTAATACTTGAACTCCTCATACAAGCACCAAAAATTTAAAGTAATTGTTTTAACATGACTTCAAAGATGAACTTGATGCTTTCAGGCTTTTAATTCTAAGCTCTCCACTTTTTCTTCCAAGAAACACAGTTTGGAAAGAGCATTAAAGCTGCTAAGGTTCCAGTAGTTCAGCATATATTAAGAGTTCAGCTGGCACTATGCTGAAATCCACTCGACTTTTCACATGGACTTTGAATTTTATATTGAGCCTCAGATTGTCTTAATTTACTCCCTAGGCTGATGATACACATGGGCAGGGAGCAGGCTGGACCCTGGTGGGGATGTCCTGATGCTGCTGAAGGAAGCACAAACAAATGCAGTGGTAGGAGTGGGTCCCCCTCCAGAGGGAGGGTCATAAGGAGTGTTGGAGCACTGTAGGCAATTCTCAATTAACATCTAGATCTAGCTTTTGAAACCTGATTACCGCACAGCAATAACCTGGAAATGTTTATCCCTCCATAGGTTTTTACTCTTGCCAGGAGCAAACATTTGTTTTTTAGAAAGAACAAAATGAGAAATATGAAAAACAGCAAGAATTTTTAGGGGGTTTGGATGTCTGGCTGGGTGTCATCTTGGTAGCTGTAATCCTTTTTATGAGCTGGTGTATTTTCATTCTCTGTTTTCCTTCCCTCCCCCTGCCTCCAAAAAGTATTCTGTGCCAGGAGAGGCTATAGAAAGGGTTGGATCAGTTATTTGGCTGTGTAGCTGTGTACACACATAAGCCACCAAGAGTCTGGGATATTCCCCTGCATTTAAACATTATTCCCACCCCTGGCACCCACCTTGGCATAGCAGCAGGTGATGAGCAGCAGGGGCAGGAGGTATCCCACCAGCAGGATGGTGATCTTGTACATCTGCTTGGCTGTGGAACCGTTTGCCCAGTGCTCCCAGCAGAAAGAGCTGTTGGGTGCCTGCTGATGGCCACTCATGAGGGCCTGGTGCTGGGCCACGGGGATGGCAATGAGGAGAGACAGCAGCCAGATGATAGCCACGCCCAGGGCAGCGTTGCGCTTGCTGCGGATGCAGGGTGAGCGTTTGGCATGGACCACAGCAATGTATCTGTCCACAGACATGGCCACCAGAGTGAAGATGCTGACCAGCATTGTTGCCATGGCCAAGTAGTGAACCCACTTGCAAAAGAAGGCTCCGAAGATCCACTCTGGCAGGGAGTAAATGGTGGCCTGGAAGGGAACACAGAAGAGCAGAAAGGAGAAGTCTGCAATGCTTAAGTTCAGGATGAAGATGTTGGTGGCACTGCGCGATGGGCGTCCCCCCGGCCGGAGCCGCCCCAAAACAACCAACACTAACGTGTTTCCCACCATTCCCAGGAGAAAAATCAGCCCAAAAAGCACCGGCACAATCACCACCTCTGGGCCACCCCTGGTTGCTCCTGCCCAGCATGTTGGGGCCTCCGTTGGGTTGGTCTCAAGGCTGCACTTGCTGGTGTTGGCTCCAAGGGAAAGCACAAAGTTGTTTTCCTGCTCCTCCATGGAGCCAGGCAAGGAACAGTCACTGCAGCCCTGACTGCTGACAGGTACGTCTGTGTTTGTTAGGGGTTGTCAGAGGTGAACTTTTGCCTTCTCCAATGCCGTGTCTTTCCTTTGAGGAGTAATTTTCTTCAAACGATTCTTCCGAGTTCTCTCTGTCTCTGGTGCAGATTATTCCAGGGACTAGCAAAAAAAGGAGCTGAGGAATTTGTGTCAATCACAGCTTTAGCAGCTGGTGCTGGTGTGGCACAGTCCGTGCCAGAGGAGCAGAGATGAGGCTGCCCTGGGAGCTTGGAGCAGCGGCAGAGCAGCAGCAGCTCGCCTGCCACACGCCCCTCCTCTTCTGCTTCCCTCCCACACTCCCTGGATCTGTGGCTGTCACACCTGCTTTCCCAGCTCCACGCTGAGCTGTGGCAGACAGAACAAATGCTGTCTGTGACCTGAGACCTCCAGAAAACAACCCTGGCCAGCATTGTCCCCATGCATTGCTGCTCAGGAGGGAGAAGAGCAAAGCAACAGCTCTCACACAAAGGGATGGATAAGCAGCTGCTGAGCAATAATGAGTGCAGTTCTGTGAGGAGCAGCACTGTTAGCGGCTGCATAAGAAGGAAAAGAAGCTAAAATACTTAATTTTCATCAACAGAAAATGATTTCGTTATTTATTTGTTTCATAGTCTTCAATGCTCCCATTAGAGCATAAAACCATCTTAATAGCTGTGTTTCCAACACAAGAAGCTGGGAGAGCTTTAGATTCAGCACTGGGTCTTGCCACTTCTGGGATATCTGCCCAAATTCCTTAATGCCTGAATATTCATGGACCTTGTTGATCCAGCTTTGAAGATATTTTAGGTTCCGCCCAGTAGTGCCAACAGCATCTGCACTGGAGAAGGAGCTGTTCAGTCTTAGTAGCTGTGAGCCGCTGTAATATTCCCTGTAATATTCTCTGGGAACAGAGCTATGTTGTTTTTGTTTTTTGTTTTTTTGTTTTTTGTTTTTGTTTTTACAGAAGTTTTATTAAAGATTAATGGCTCAGTTACTGTGATTTTAATGCTTACTTACAGAAACAGTACATATGTTTTCAAAGGTACTAAGCAGGTTAGTTCTAATGGTTTGTTTCCTCACATTTCTTAAGGAATTCTGAAGGCAGTGAGAAGGGAATAAAGTTTAGGCAGACATTATGAGTACCTGCACACAGTGATTTATGGATGCAGCACAGCTGCCTGCAAAGAGGAGCACCCACTTCTATTTTCAGTGGTTCCAACTCCAGGCACTTGTTCAGAATGGGGCACCACTGGCTCTTGTGAATGGGAGGCTTCGACTGGGGGAGCCCCTTAATTTTAGAAACGAAGTTCAGAAGCTGAGAGTTGCCCTGCCTTGCGATTATTTCCTAAGCTCTTGTTGATAGGTGACAGTGCTGCCTTCTTTAGGCTGCTCTGATTAAACCCTGGCTTCAAACTGGTCTGGAGCTCAGTCCCTCATTCCCCTCACAGCTTTGGGGTGGTTACAGGGGGAGGCCAGGGATGGAAAGGTGTCTAAGCTGCAGTGGAAAAAATAATCTCCCCTTGTCCTGAGCAGGTCACCGCGGCCTGGCCTCCCCAAGTGCTGTGCACAGGACCCCAGACACCTCCCACACCTTAAAGCCATGCAGTTCCCAATGTTCTGTGTGTTTGCTGGGATCTCTGAATGGATGGGGCTGTGCTGCAGCCCGAGTGCCATCTGCTGACATTTCACTCCTGGGCTGCCTTCAGGCAGCTTCTGTGCTGCCCTCAAACATTCTTCCCTCGAACCCATTCTTCCCTTTCTTTCCTTAAATATTCATTCAGTTCATCACTTATCTCTGCCTGCTGTGGTTCTCTCTCGTCCTTATGCACACCCACCCCCCTTAAATCACAGAACTCAAATGCACTTTCCTTTTTCCTTTTTCCTTTTGGGATAATGTGTGACCACTGTAAGGTTACTTCTTGTAATATTATTCATATAACTACATGTAACATTTTAGAGAAGGCTATTGAAAGTGATTTCAATGTCTGTCTTTGTATTTTTGATATTTGCGGGTTTTGTTGTTTTGTTTTTTCCCCCTTTTCTTTAGTGGACAGTCATATCAGAAAGAATTATTTAAAAAGAACCTGTAACTTTCGCAGCAAATGAGAACATGCATTTTAGTCTTTTAATGGGTCTGGAAAAAGCAATAAAAACTGCAACATGTGTGGTTTCTACTGCAGGGGATTTGAGACAATGCAAGCAGGAATTTAAGAATTGTTTGTATGTGTCACCTGCAGAACAAACACAGCTTTGCAGATCTGAAAGATCTCATGGCACACTAAGCAGAACATGGGCAGGGAATAGCACAGTTCTGGCAGGGAGGAGGGTTAGATCTTAGGATTGTTTAGATTTAAAAAATAATAATTCAACAATTACCTAAATTCTTACAGGAGGAACATTCCAGTTCTATGAAAGTGTTGTAACTGGGGCAGGGGGTAGAAAGGTGAATATTATGGATAGAAAGTGGCAGTAACCTGCTGAAAGACGTCCAGAAAACTATGTGCAGGAACTCAGCTTGTTTTCATTAAGGAGCTGAGATGCTGCAAATTTGATTTCATATGGAGCTTGGCTGGTGTGGAAGTATTCCTGGCTGGCCTTACTCACAAGGAACTAATTTCCAGTGTTAATTTACATGCTTTGCTGGAAACTGAAAACTTATCTTGAAAGTATGTTTACCATGGCAGTCAAAAATTTCACAAAGGTGAAGATTCCTTCTTCTGTTTCTTTTATTGTGCCACTTCTCAACTGCTTTAAATCACGTGTTTTTGACAGTGAGAGATCTCCTGTCCCTGAGAATTGCCAATCCAAATACAGTCAGAAGGGAACTAACCACGCCAAGACAAAGTACTTGCCATGAGACCTGTTCATTAGTCCAGCTAGCAGGAGAAGGTCATGTCACTTGAATAAATACAGCAGCATAAATAGCAAGTGAACTTGTAATGTCTGATTTGCTGGGAACACTCACACTATGTGTGGTATTTTAAAATTCACAATGTTTCATCTGGAAACCAGAAACAATTAATACCCTGTGGATCGAGCTGCATGAAATATCTCAGCTGAAAAAATTTTCCTTTTCTTTAGAGACTCTGTTGCTTCTTAGATGAAGACAAAAAATATTTAAACATGAGTGGGAGGATGTAGCAAAGGACACTGAATAATCTCTGTGAGAGGAAAAAAAAAAGGTAGAAGTCTGACAGCCATCACTGATGATCAAGATCAAGAATGAATTAGAAGCCAGATGCTGTTGCTTTTGAGTTGATTTGGGCTAAAAGCATTGGATTCTCATCCCTGACTGAAGAGGCATCAGATGTGTCTTGCTGAGAGAGGATAGTACTGGACCTCATGAACAAATTTGCAATCCCAGAATAAGGAGTGGGAGAATACCAACTCTAAGAATAAATGTGGGGGAAAAAACCCAAAACATTAAATAGTTGTATTTAAATGGTGACATTTTTAGCTTGTGTAGGTACAAACTAATTTGTCCATTTTCTGATTGCTAATGGGTGCTTCAGCTCCTAATTGCACTGAATATTCGGCATGTTGTAAACCACTCCTACTGTTTTGATAGTCATGGTTCAGCTTTTTGATACTTGTGCATTAGCTCTCAAAGCCTCTTGACTTTTGAGTGGAAGGAGGGCACTGAAACTTAACAGCAAGCAAGAACCTTAGTGTCACACTTTTCTGTCTCTCTGGAGAATGTGGGCTACATCCCAGATTCAGATCCATTTAAAGAAAAACAAATATCCAGATCAAAAGCCTGTTTGTGGCTTCAGGTTCAGCAGCTCTTAGTGCTTTTCCAAAGGCTGATTCAGGCTGAGAAGCCCTTTAGGCTGACTAATGAGCTACCTAGATGGAACTGGGAAACAAGCAGTGGTAGATCAGAAATCTTTGCACTTGGCTCACACCAACCCTTTCCAGTTATGATCCCAAGTGGAAAGAGAAGGTGCAGTGGCCGTCTCTCCTGCAGTATGACCCCAAGAGAGGCAGGAGGTCCTGTTGACTGCTCTGTATATTTGTCCCCAAAAATGAGAGCCTAGATTGAATTCCCTTCCAACCCCACATAATCCTTTCCCTGAGCTGCATCCTAAAGGAACTGAAACCTTCATCCCCCTAGAAGTTACTTGTCCACCAGGCTCCAAGCAGGGCTGTATGGGGTAGTCTTCCTCATGGAGGAGCTGTGATGAAGTGCTGCAGAAAGTACAAAACTCCCAGGGCCAGAATAAGTAAATCCTTTCATCTTTTGTGAGCTATAAACTTTGAGTCTCTTCAGTGAAGGATCAGAATTGAACTTTTGTATCTCACTCTGGCCATGAAGTCCTCACATGACTTCTCTGTGTCATTCTTACTGGATAGGTAGCTGGTTACAAATACCCTACAAATTCGTTTTGACTTACCTAGAATTTATAATAAAAATAGAACAACTTCATTTAAACAGACAAAAGCATTATATCCACACTGTTTCCAAACTTTCTTCTGCAGTGTAATTTTTGATAAGGCAGGTAAAATTGTTCAGCACTTTGTTATTCATTTATGACCAACAAACTGAGTAAAGAATCATGATTTTGGTTCTAACAGAAATTATGTTGGAATAAAGTTACAAAAAGAGAAGATTGTTCGGCATACATATAAAACTAAAATTGTTGGCAGATACATATAAAACTAGGACAAGAATATGTCAAAACCATAAAAAAATTCAAAACAGGATGCTTGTAGATACATGTTTAGTATTCTGTAGGGAATATGGAACGTATTCTGGCTTATGTCAACAGATTCAAGACAATGTATCTCTTCCTGTGGGCTCCTGTGGTTTTGTGCACAGCTCTTCTGTGGAGTCAGAGGAGACAAAGTGGTATGAGTGATCTCTCACAGTTTGGCCTTAACACAGAAGAGCAAGATGTCTTTATCTGGGTCCTAATGTGATATATTTGTAAATACATATGTGCCTCTGAGACATCCTGTGCTGTGGAAGCCAGAAGCACAGAGTCACCCTGGAGAGGTTCTGCTCCCCTGTTCAGTACCAGACCTGGTGTTTGTGTGAAGGAAGGTAAGGACATCCTACAGCTTCAGTGGAGTGTGTGAGCTTGGCCCACCCTGATCTGAAAAACAGATCATTCTATGATCTGAGAACATTTAGTGAGCTTCTCATGGTGATAAACTGATTTAAGGCCAGTTCACAAATCTGTTTTTCCTATGTGTGTATCAACTTGACTTTACCAAACTGTTCGGGTAAGATCACTTGTCCATTCATCTCTTAACACTTTTCTATGTGTAACAAGATGTGCTGTCAACTGGCCAGTTCTGCAGCATAACAAAATCCTGCAACAGTTCTGGGAAAGTCCTGGTGTCTTGCTGTGCAAATAACCTTTTTACTCAGTCACTCCAGACTGTATCACAAAATGCTGCCTGTTACAAAAGGAGAGACGTAAGTGTACGTGCTGCTCTTTTTAATACCATCTTAGCAAAAAGTTTCCATGGTGATTTGCTCTTATTGCTGCAAGGGCTCTTTCCAATAGAGCCACGGCAAATTTCTATCTGCTGCCTCATTGAAATTATTGCCAAATTCCTCAATTAAAGAAACCTCTTCTTAGGCATCACAATATGTTGTGAAAAATGCATCAGAAATAATGGATCCTAGGTTGATAAATTTTCTGGTGTAACAAAAACATCCCAAGACAAAAGTACTTGGAAGTTTCTTAACGCTTATGTTAAAAAAATATATATATACTTATGATCTCTTATCTGCACACAGCCCTGAATGTTTAAGAGCATCTGATTGTGCTTCATGTCAGATTCTGAGGCAGCTAACTTAAACAATTACAGCAAATTCTAGATTTTTCTGAAAGTCTCTGACAGACTGAATGAGCAACTTTACTTAGTTTCCAGTTTGTTCAGTGTGGTCTGAACAAGAGACACAACCAGTCGATTTATTTACATGTTCCATTTAGCTTCATAACTCTTCTGAGGCAGGAAAATAAACACTACCTGTAAATGTGCTCAGCACAGATGTTTGCAGATACACTGCAAAGAGAAGTTATTTCTTGAGCCTTTCAGAATCGCTAATGAAGAGACTGGCACACAACTGATTATTTAGAAAGCAAGTATGAGAACCTACACTCTTCTAATATCCTAGCATGTGCTGACAAGCTTGCAGTTAAAGGTGGTTGAGAGCTTCTACTCATAAGCATAGGAATGAATAAGAAATCAGGCCTTGCTCAAGGATTACCTGGATACCATCTACAGATCAGGCACGGATGACAATTTTTAGGCATCCTTCCAAAATCAAAGCAAAGTCTTTGAAACACAAATTTTAAAAAATAGACCCATTATTAGATGACAAAAATGAAGCTAAGTAGACATGCTTTAAATTGGATTTTCTCATTGATATCAAAATGATTGGGTCTTCTCAGAAACCTGTTGCTAAACAGGAAACATGGCATTCAGTGGAGCTTGCTGCCCTGCCTGGCTGTGGGTGCCTAATGCCACAAGGGCAGAAGCTGCTGTAAATAGATATGACTGACTTTGCTCTTCCTGAAAAATTGGAGTGGGAAGTGGAAGAAATACAGCTTTGAGAATTCTGCCTTTAAACAGGAAAGTACTTTTTTTCCTTTTGTTTTTTTAAGTGTTTCTGGAAGCCTTTTCAGATAAAATTCTCAAACTGAGTAGGCAACAATTTTTGTTGTCCTTGATGCTTTCGTGACCTCTTCAACTGCCTTCCAGAAAAGATTTTTCTTTTTTTCCCTTGGGTGTGGGAACAACCTCCAAATTAAAGAGTCCACACGTCTGAAGCAAGCTAGTTTGTGTCCTGGTTCTCAGAAGTCGTCTCCAGTCCTGCCAACTAGCAATCTGTCATCAGATCACAGACTAGGTATTATTTTAATGAGGAAGCTCCTGCCACTTCGTGGGAAGAACTTTCACCTTGCTTGAATCGAAAGAGTTAAACTGGCTACCTGATACCTTTGTAGAACAAATGCATAGCTAAACAAACAGAGGCCTTGCTTGGTTTGCTTTGCTATTTGGGCATTATCAATTGTAAATATTACTGCCATTTTAAAATAAACATAATATAAATTACTAGATAAGCTTATTGCAGCTATTTTTTTTCCACTGCTGCTTTCTCCATCTTTCTTTCCAAGAAAGTACAGAAAACAATTCTGTCAAAGTATTGAGCCAGGAGAATCCACAGCAACTTTGGTATTTTTAGAAAAACATGTTGACAAGACACGTTGATGGGTGTCAGAATAGTATTAATTTGTGTTCATCCTGAAAGGTATCTGCATTCATTACCGTCTATTTGCTTTCAGCTATAGGCAACATTCAGCTCTAGATTCCTTCTGAGGAGCTTTGGTGATATCTTCGTGTGCTTCGTGAGATCTTTTCTCTGTGAAGAGAAAAACTTATCTTGGTACTTCCTGTTTCTTTTGTGTTTGGTAACTGGTGCCAATTGATGTGGTTCTGTATGTTCATGTCCTGAGAGTGTATGGCATCCTCTGAACCGCCTTCAGGATGCTGCTCAAATTAGTCATGAAACTGGAAGCAGAGCAACATGGCAAAAAGTTTTTTACTGACTTGGTTTTTGACCTCTTTGATCTCCTAAGATTAACATTTCTCATAAGGCCTCATCTAAGAAATAAATTGCAACCATGCTGATTTAAACAGATTAAAATTACCGAGGGACATCCCATCACCACCCCCTCCACTTGTGAACTCACATCATTTTAGGACCTGAAACTAATGCTGAGATGAGTAGAAGAAAGAGATGGAACTCAATTTGCAATAGTGAAGTCTGCCTGTATTGCTATTTTTATGCAAACTGAAATCCTGGTACACAGGATTTCCTCTCCCTAACGTGTTGTAACAGTTTCTAAGTAAAACACTGCTACCCGCACTCAAGAAATGCCAAACTGACCACCCTGGAGATTGCAATCTTCACACAGAAGTAAGGCAGCAAGCTTGAATACTTGATAAGCAGGACTTGTAATACTATGTTAATGTGGCTTGTCCCTAAGCAATTGCAATGGGGTTTTGAAGCTGATTCACACACAAAACTATATCCATCCCAAATGCTGAAGTGCTATTATGTAGTGTAGTTGATGCCAGGAGCTGGTAGAAGAGAAGAACTTTATAGAAAACAAAATTACAGTTAGAGATGACTGCTGCAATAGGCTTCTGCATGTACAAAGTCCTACTTTCCCAGCTGTAGTCATTTACAGTTCAATCTGTGCTGATAGTAAAAACTATCAGAGGTTTGGATGTGTAAGTACTGAAATGAATGAAGATGCTCTGGGCTGGAACAAGCCTTCCTAGCGGGAAAAGTAGTTCCAACACATAATGTTATCCCTCTGCTTCCTGACAGCAGCTGATTTGAGTGAGTGCTGGAGTTCTTTTATAGCTTCTCAGCTTGTTCCAAAATATGTGTGAGGTGAATATGACATGGTATAAACATAGGGATAGCTATTATCAGGGAGAGACAGCTGTGTAACAACATTCTGGACTATCAAGATTGTTCTTGGGATATTTATTAAGAGACCAGTCCTGCCAGATGAACTCTGCAGGAAGGATGTACATCACAAATGCCACATTGTAAGAATAACAATAGACAGCTGCTAACACTAATCCAGGGCTATTGGAACAAAATTATAGAAGAAACCTCACTGTGAGCCAAAGGAAGCATTTGTCATTTAGCAGCTTTAAAAATCAGTTATGTTCTGAATCTGCAAAGAGGTGAGCTGTTAAAAGCTCAAGAAAATGCTCAGTGGCTCAGCAAAAACTGTTGTTGAACAAAGAGTTGGCGAGCTTAGTTTTTCTGCAGGCATGCAAAAACAGTTTTAGGTAGAAATCAGATCAGATATCTATCTTGACTTTGCAAGGAAAGAAAATTCAGAAAATGAGAAACATAAATTGCAAGCAATGATTGTTATGTGATATTTACTTATTCTGGAAGACAGAGATGAGAATCTGAAAAGTTTAAAATTAACAATGAAATATGGGCTAGAACTAGACCACAAATGGAAAAGGAATCTGAACCTGACAATTCCTGCTTTAATTGAAATATGAAAGGTAGTTTCCTGTCATAGGCATAATAATGGCTCTTGCCTGGATCAAGATTAGAAAGAGAAAATATTTGTCTTTTCTCTTGTTACTTAATTTGTATTATTTAGGGTTCTCTAGTCCACAGAAGTGGATAGTAAATATTTATAAGCGAAGTTTGTCAAATTAGTAATGTCTAGCAGAATTCCCAGGGATGTGGGGGCTTCTATTTAAGTTTTCCAGTAAGCGGGAGCTAGAGGATTGAAGACAAATACATGTTCCACTTAAGACATAACTTGCACAACAGATCTGTGGGAGATTTGTTCATGAGTCTTGGTCATTTCTCTACAATGGAATCATAAACAAAAGCATGATGCCCTTTTGGTTTCCAGTACAAAATATGAAGAGAAATAAAAATTTTGATAAGCCAACCTCATTTCTTGTGAAACTCTAGCATCAGTGTTTTGCATATATTTCTTTGTTTCTGAACTTTCATGTTTGAAAGGGAGTGAAAAGCTACAGTAGGTTCAGAGACATAATTATTTTTGGAAAGGTCATCAGTAGCTTGTGACTGTTTTGATCTCTACAAATATAATACAATGGCACTGTAAGTCCTGAATAAAATACAGGGGGTGTAGTAACAGATATTTACTGGCTTAAGTGTAGTCAACGTGAATAAGCAAGCACTGGAACAGGGGCCTGGGAAGGTTGTATGATCTATTTCATTGAAGATATCAAAACTTCCACTGAGTGAGGTCCTGAGCAACCTGATCTAACTTTGGAGTTACCTTACCTGGGATCAGGTGGCTGGACTAGATGACCACTTCCAACCTAAATCATTCTGTGGTGAGAGGTGCCTATTTCTGACCAATACAGCGATTTTAACACATCATCTGCTAGTGAACAGAGGCATTGTGGACTGCACAGCCAGGCTGCCACGAGAGGGAGGAAATGCCGGGTTTTTAGCAACGCATAGCAAAAGCCTTGTGGGGCTCCCACGGGGGTGTAGCTGAGCTGAAAGCTCACACACAGACCTTGCATCTCAGAAAGTGGCAATTTCCAAATGCCTGCGTGTGTGCAGCCTGTGACACGAGCTAAAGAAACAGAGGAGGTCTCTTGGTTGCTGCTGTGATGCCAAGCAGATCCAGTGCCAAGCTGTAGCTGCTGTATCCAACACAGCGGAATGTGGATTTCGACTCGGCTGCATTATCTGAAGCAGGTAACCGCTCCAAGGAGCCTCTAGATTAACAAAAGTAAAGCTGTAAATCTTATTTCAGCTTCCACTTCTCAACTCTGCTCAGTCAGCATGGGAAAAAGATGTGTGGGTTTTGTACTTTAAATGTTGTTTAAATAGGGAGGCTAATATGCCATGTTCTTAATTTCGTGTAGTGCTTGCAGTACTCTTTCAATTTTCAAGTACTGATCTCTGAATGATGAGTTAATTGTGAGTCTTCTTTTATACCTACAGAGTTTCAAAGACAAATGAGTCTTTCTGTTGAAGTATAAAGAATATTTCGTATGAAACTGAGAAGATACTTTGATATAGCAAATCTATAGAAAATTATTGTAGCTACAAAGAGTTGCATTTTTGTACACATACACAGGAAGGAAATTTGGTAATGTATAGATAAAAATATTTTATTCAAGCAGTCAAGCCACTGGAAGAACACCTAGTTCCTGCTTAAAAATATTCCTGAAAATTGCTGTTGAATTCAGGAAAAAATTGTAAATATTTGGACCAAAATCTACAGTGTGTATCAGTTTTTATAGCCTCAGAACAGTTTTATTGTGTGAACAAGGTTTGCTACTTCCTCATTAAGCAGTTTGAACTGACACATCATGTGAACTTCTATATGTATATGAGACCAGAGCAGATAATAAGCTATAAAATCTTAGTTTTTCCTTTAGAGTCCTTTTGTCAGGATCTGGAAGAGTTCTAGAGATTCAGGCTGCATATTTGTCCTGTATTTTGGCTTGAGGAATTTGCAACCAAAACACGCCTACAGAAACTAATTTGCCTTTGTGATACTAACTTGTCAGAATTCTTCTGCTTGGGCAGTTTTTTGACCTTTTCTTTTTAACATTGTGCATGCTGAGCTGCCACAAACAAATTTAACATTTTCTAGATTAGATATACAAAGATTTTTTTCCCCTGTGGTAACGAAGCGTGCATTTGTGGTAAAAGGGTAAGTCTGTATTTGCTTCGACAATTTGAGGGAAATATCTATGGTTGCCATAGAGCAGAAAAGAAACAACTTCTGATGGTTCACTAATCTTTCTGTTTTGTAGAAGTGCTGTGCCACTGATGTTTTTGGGTCCCACAATGCACGTATATTTCTGATGCATATTTATGGAAGAAAAACTTCTAAGACTGTACTGCTGTTGGAGGAAAGATTTTGAGGATGGTTGTGTTTCTAGCAGTCACTGTTCCTTTCATCCCATCTGATGTTCTGTGTGTTTTAAGAAGACAGTTTACTCAGAAGCAATTCACATCTCAACTTTCTCAGAAAACAGCTTCGGTGCTCATTTCAGAGTAGGTTTCCCACAGAAAGAGAAGAAGCAAGTTAACATAATGAAAAAACGATCTTCTGCTGTTTTGGAAGCTGTTTTTGGGAGCTGTGATCCAGGGTGTAGCAGGCTCAGCCTGCCAGCTCTGACTGAGCAGTTGGCTCTCTTCAGCACCGAGCTGGTGGCAGCAGCAGAGTTTAAGGAGGGGTCATACGTGCAAGAGCACAACAGCCAGAGGCCCTAAAATCTTTGGGAGAATGTAGCAGTTTCAGAGTTTCCAATGCTACCTTCCCTTCTGTTTACTATTTTATCTTTGTTTTTTTCTTTCCTCCTCCAGAATTCACACCAGCCTTATCAGAAGGAGAGGCATTCTACTCTGCCTGCACTGTTAAGCCTACAGCCTCTGCAGACTGGACTGTTGCTGTTTCATTGTCATCAGTGAACAGTTGTGGTATCCCTGTGCTCTAGCACTTTTTCCACTGGAAAATGGAAATGAAGAGAAATACAGCAAAGTTGTTGTGGCTGCTGATGTTCTTTTCTGATATTGTGCCATTCAGCTGTGAGAAATCAATGAGAGAAAGAGCTATTGAGCTGATGCAAGATGCACGTTTGATTGATGGGTATATAAAATATGTTCAATTAAACTTTCTTTGTGAATCTTGCCAAGTGAGGAGGAAATGCTGAAGTGTGTGTAGATTAGCAGAGACATGGGCTGTTACGAGCACGTAGCACTGAGCTAATGTTGCAATGATACATTGGGAAGGAATTTTGGTTCAGAGGGTACTTAATCTAGGATTGTGTTATTCTAAACACTGTTGTGATTTTCTGGCCAGGTGCCATGGTTTAACCCCAGCTGGCAGCTGAGCCCCACACAGCCCTCGCTCACTTGTCTCTCTGGTGGAATGAGAGGATCAGAAAAGTGAGAAAACTTGTGGGTTGAGACAAAGACAGCTTAATAAAGAAAGCAAAAGCCACACACAAACAAAGCAAAACAAGGAATTAATTCACTATTCACACAACTAAGGTGTTCAGCCATCTCCAGGAAGCAGGGCTCCACCACACATAACATTTTCTTAGAAAGATAAACATCGTGACTCTGAATGTCCCCTGCCTTCCTTCTTCTCCCCAGCTTTATATGCTGAGCATGACCCAATTGGTCTGGAATATCCCTTTGGCCAGCTGGGGTTAGCTGTCTCAGCTGTGTCCACTCCCAATTTACTGTACCCCCAACCTACTCACTGGTGGGATGGGATGAGAAGCAGAAAAGGCAGAAAAGAAGAGAGACTTTTAGGCATCTATTGCTGCAAGGATTATTGGCAATTAATGGTCTAGGAGACTACAAACAGTGGAAGAAATTACACCTGGGTTAGAAAGGGAACAACTTATTTCTATCATAAGCCCTATTTGTTTTCCATTCTAGCCACAATGACTTTGCACTGCAGCTGAGAATACTTTACCAAAATAGACTCAGCAGAGTCAACTTAAGAGAACTCAACATGACCCACACAAACCTTGTGAAACTTCAGGCTGGTTATGTGGGAGCTCAGGTATGTACTGCTGTGGTGGTGAGGCTCAGACCATATTTTTACATTTGCTTCCTTCCCAGCCATAAAAGTACTCCTAGCCCTGATTTTGGTTCTTTATGTTGAAAAATAAAAAAATAATAGACCTGAAAAGCCACAGACCCTTTTTCATGTGTTTCAAAAGTTTGGATTTTATAATTCAGGTGCTCTTAGTCAAAACAGCAGCATTTGTTTTGTGATATATAAATTAAGGAAGCTTATATTTGCTTCCCTGCATGTACTGTGCAGCAGCTCAGTGTATCAGGAGGCGTTAATCATGTCTGGAGTGGGTGCTCTTGCCTTGCATCATAACTCTTTCTTTGGGGAAAAAGCTATAGTGGCAACTCCCTTGTAAACTCCAGGAAGTTATTTTGCTCTGTGCTCCTGAACAATGAGCAAACAGAAGTTTCCAAGTCAAAACACAAATTACCTGGTTTACTTGTCGATGTCTTTTTCAGTTTTGGTCAGTGTATGTTCTTTGCAGCGCTCAGAACAAGGATGCTGTGCGCCTGACCTTAGAGCAAATTGATGTTGTCAAGAGGATGTGTAACAGCTATGAAGAGCTGGAACTTGTGATGACTTCCCAAGGTGATGCTCCTTCTTGTAAAAGAATTTTTAAAAATGTGATTGTAGGAGGTATACACAGAGAGATGAAAGCAGGCAAATTATCCTGCTTTAAAGAGTAATTTCAATATTTCCTCTGAACCACAGCCACTGACTGTGCACCGCCCTGGTCCACTGCAGCCATGAGAAAATTTGCCATATAAACATGTACTCTGTAAGCTCCAATTCTATAAAAATGTCTTTATTATTGCTTGCAATTTACACAAACAATTGCTGCTCAGTAGTGTGGGCTTCTTATCTGTTATGGAATTACTTTGGAATTATCTCCCTTTGTGTTTTCCAGACATCTCTGACAGTAGAAGGATTGCATGTTTGATTGGAATAGAGGGTGGCCACTCCATCGACAGCAGTTTGGCAACACTGAGGATGTACTATGACTTGGGTGTTCGTTACATGACTTTAACACACTCCTGCAACACTCCGTGGTAACTATCGTGGATATTTTTGTGTGACTGTCTAATGCCAAGGGATGGCAGCTGCATGGTAGAACTGTGGATTCAATACAAACTTATCCTGTGAAAGACTTTGAATCAAGTCAAGGTGATAGGTTTTGGAGGTAAATCATTTGCCATTTGTATAGTGGGAGACTACATCCATTATATAGTGCTTGTTATGATCATAATTTGGACACTTGACAGTCTGCTTGTCTTAAATTCCTTCACAAATATCAACATTAGTGAACCTGAAAGCAGTTATGAACATAAAAAGCACTGCCTGAACAAGATACCTATTATGTAGCTCATTATCCCCACATATGGCTATGTGATATTGTAATAATTTTTCTTGTGTGTAGTGTAAGTTTTCAGCTGCTGATACTGTATTCTCCAGAATAATATGATGTTTCTCCTCCCTCACTCCCCTTTTTAAGGTCTGAATCATCATCTAAAGGAATACACAACTTTTATCCCAGTGTTACTGGTCTGACTGCATTCGGCCAAGTAAGGATCTTTCAAATGCTAATCTAGGCAATCTGTCATGCAGCTAACAACTTCTGGCCTTATCTTCTCAAAAGCAAATTGTCATTAAAAATTCATTACTGGAAGTTCTTGAAAATTAGGAGGTGATCAGGATTTAAATTCCCTGTGATGTTTCCTAGGGTAAAAGAAGTGTTAGCTACTGGTGGGATGGGATTAATACAATTAAATGTATTACAATCAGATTAGATGTATGAATTCATATGTGCAAGCAGTAAGATGTGAATAACACTTCAAATTACTTATTTTAGATTGACTAAGTTTTGTAAGTTTTGAGCATGTGGTGGCATGCTGTCTAATTTTGAGTGAATAAATCACAAATGAATTAATAGGTACACAGAAACCAATACAGGCACAGCATGTTTATGACCAGCTGACAGCTGCAGAATTAATCTATCTGTTTACATACACCAGCTAAATGGCTTCCTTTCAGGAAACTTAATACTGACACTGTTGTCTGTACATCTGTTTTAGGAAGTGGTAAAGGAGATGAATCGCCTGGGTATGCTGATAGATTTATCTCACACCTCATACTCCACAGTAAAAGCTGCACTCAATATCTCAAAAGCACCAGTA
Organism: Rhabdornis inornatus; assembly: GCA_013397075.1. NCBI lineage: Eukaryota > Metazoa > Chordata > Aves > Passeriformes > Rhabdornithidae > Rhabdornis > Rhabdornis inornatus. Next base: position 2,041,503 of record VWZS01007473.1, on the reverse strand, counting down.
ATTTTCAGCCACTCCTCAGCATTTTCTGTTTGCAATCACTCTAGAAATGTTCCTGATGATGTCCTCCGGGAACTGGTGAGTGATATGGTTCTTCGGTTTGTTTTTGGAGGAAGGAATTTGTTGGTTTTGCTTCTTGGGGTTTTGTTTTTTGCTTTAATGGCAATGTTTGTGTGGGCTGCAGCAAACGTGCATTCAAGTCACGATGTTTATTTTCCACCTCCTCATCCCTGCATTTGATTTAGAAGCAGATGCTTGAGCAGCAGCTTACAATTGCTTCTGAGACATTTTCTTTGGGTTGTGTTTAGCCTTTAACTACAAAAATTAAAGTGTTTGCAAATACTTTGAAATTCTGGTTGAGTTTGTTTGATGTAATCACCACTTTGGCTGATTCAGTCTACATGAAGTAAAATGAACCCAGGGAAAAGGGCAGGGAGCCAAAGCCTTGTGTTGCCATCTGAACTTAGTGCTGTTGTTCTCACTGATGGATGAACATAGAAGATTTTACATAAGATGCCCATGAAGTTTGCAGGGCACAAGTGTTCACTCATCACCTGTCTCTTCATATCTTTCAGAAAAAGAACAAGGGCATTATCATGGTGACTTTCAATGCAGATGTACTGGCCTGTGGCAGAAAAGTCGTTAATATTTCTACCCTTGCAGGTTTGATGTCAATATACTGTAGTTTTTGTGGGTTCTACAGATTTGTACAAATTATATGAATATCCTGGTGCATACATCATTTTCAAGGTAATGTAAATTACACTGCTTGTTTATTCCATCCACACCCTAGGCCAGCTCTAGGTACTTTTCGAGCTAACACCAATTAAACAATAACAAGATGTACAGGATGTGTGTGTAGCTGGAGGACACAATGCTCACAAACAGAGCCAACAACCATTAATGCCAAAGTAGTTGTTACTTTCTGGAAAACAACTTAAGTCTACATAATTAAGAGCGGGAAACATAGGTTTGTAATGGATAATGAGAATTCTATTGGTATAATTGGGCTACCTGTTAGGAATGAATGTGCTGGTCATGTCTCTTTCCTCATTTGCATTTCATCAGTGTAGTTGTTATTTTGAAGGTTGCAGCCTGATGGGGTGTCTTTTGACTTTTTAAAAAAGGATTTGTTCAAGAACCCATGATTAAGCAGAGCTGTTACCTAGTGCCAATATGTGTGAACTGTAGCATTTATTTTTTGCTAGATGCTGTCTTCTTGATATTTTCTTTCAGATCATTTTGACCATATAAAGGAAATTGCAGGCTCAGAATTGATAGGAATTGGTGGTGACTATGATGGAGTGGAACGGTTAGTAAAGTTGTACATACATTGACATCTGCTCCTTAAATTATGTGGGTCTTGATTCATTTAAGGGAAAAAAAGAAGGCAGACTAAAAAAACTGGTATCAGATCATCTTCTAATGAGCACTAAACCAAATTTTATGAAAGAGGGGCACAATGATTCCTTTCTAGAACTGCATGAAGCAGTGCTACAAATGTAGAAATGGATCCTCATGTCCTGTGAATTCTGAAGCTGTGTGTTCCAGGTGGTGGTTTGTGCATACAAAACCAGTGATAGAGGTTTTTCTCCAAAAGCCACAAATGAATGACAGAAAAGCTGCCTCGACCTTTGTGTGGCAAATGGTTCAGTCTAGAGAGATGCTGCAAAACTCTTTCCTCCACTGTCCTTGGGGAAAGCCCAAAGAGTTTGGGCTCCTGCTTTTGGGGCTTGGGAAGTGTTTGAGGCAAGCAGAGCCTGGTGAGCAGCCTACCACAAAACCTCCCCTCATTCCTGGAGGACTGCAGTTGCAGCACAGGAAATAAAGGCAGATTGGGTGGCATTTGCTGCTGTAACTCTGAACTGTTTTTTTTTCATTTTATCTATCTGTTAAAGCATAATCTCCTTTTCCTTTTTTTCTTTTTCTCCTGGAGTCAGGTTTGCTTGGGACTGAAAGTCAGTCAGGCTCCCACCTGTAAAGTACAAACACAAACCCATCGTGTCAGCTCCCATGATATCATAGCTCTGAAACGATAATATTCAAAATAACACAGTTTGCAACAAAAGGACACATTTTATCACATGCATTTTCTCAAACACCATCAGTTAAATTCGTGCGAAGTTCGTAAGGTCTTGATTCCTGTTAGTAATGCCACAGATTTTTTGAGATATGCTTATCGACATATCTTCATGGAACAGAAAGTAACAAAAATATTGGTTATTTTAAAACAATGTCAAAGTCTCATGGAAATACAATTAAAAACAGCTGTTTAATGCAGGGTTTGCATCTTTTTATTTCTAAATTATTTTTATTCTGAAAATAATTACCACAAGGCATAGATCAGTTTTGTTTTTTATAATTTCTTTAGTAGAGGGCTCTGAATAGGTTTCTTTCCACTGCCTGAACAATTGGCTTAATTCAAATCAATATTATAATTCTAATTGTTTTTGGTTTCTTTGGAAAAGTACTTTGTAAACAACAGAGTTCACAAAATTGCCTGCAACTCCAGAGCTCTTAGTGTGTTTTTAGGTTTCCTTTTGTTCTCAGTTATACAAGTGGATTGCCCCAAATTCATCTGTGATGCAGCTGTTTCCTCTTACTCTAAAGGCCAGATGGAAAGTGTGGATTAATGTATACATGAATTTCTGGTTATTTTTTCCCCTTTTGTTCTAATATCCTCCCATGCTGTTGTTTTGCCTCTATAGAAGTGGATCTTCATTCCAGTTGTGTTCTGTTTATTGGGTCCTGTGTGAAGAAAAAGCCTTTTGGTGTGTCCCAGTCCTGTTTCTGTTTGTCAGCTGAATTCTCAGAGGAAGAATAGGGCCCAAAGCGAGCTCACTTCAAAAGTCAATATGTGCAAAAGACTAATAAAAGACTTTTTCTCTAGCTTGTCAGTAATATGTGTTGAATGTTCTCGTGTGACTCTTGCCAACAGCTTTCCTGAAGGGTTGGAAGATGTCTCTAAATACCCTTCTTTGATAGAGGAACTTCTTAGAAGAGGATGGAATGAAACTGAACTGAAAGGAGTCTTAAGGGAGAACTTTCTCCGTGTCTTCAGGGAAGTAGAAAATGTAAGATTAAAATCCAAACTGAATCTTGATTCTTACTAAGAGAGAAAGAGGAACTGTTGGTGTTTTGTTGTTTATTTTTTGGGTGGGTTTTTCTTTGTTTTTTTTTTTCGTTTTATGTGTTTTGTTTTGGAGGGGTGTTTTTTGTTCAATGAGAGAGATATGAGGGAATGTAAGCACCTAATTCAGTAAATCCAAATGCTGGGAAAGAAACCAAGATGGCAAGAGAGCGTTAGCAGCATAAAGGAAAATGAGAGAGAGCAGACAAATCTCTTTGGGAGTTTTTCTCTCTGCAGTAATCTCATAAACACACATCAGTGACTTCTAAATGGAATCACTTCATGGTTTGGAGAAACTGCGGATGTACCAGCATCACAGTCTGGCTGTGTTCGCTGGGGCAGGAAGGAATGTTGACTCCTGCAAATCAATTTAATTCTTGTCATGGGATTGGGCTGCTGTTCAAAAGGCTTCTGCCATGGCCAGATCACTAACAAGCCATCAACATAACAAGTAGATCACAATGAGCTTTAAGTATAAACGGTAGAAGTTAATCCAGAAGGACGAGGGAGGAGAGGAGGGAAGGAGACTGGATAAGACTAGGGCCCCCTCAATGGCAACTTTTACAAATGCCTCTTCTGAAACTTCCAGACTGCTTGTCTCCTACTGCTTTTATTTACAGGGATAGGTAAGCAGATATTACACACAAAGCCTTATAGACAAGATATTTCACAGTGACCTTTCTTTGACTTGCCTTTTTCGGGCATGCTGGATGAACAGAAATTAGGGAAATTTGTACTATTCCAGTCAACCTGCCAAAATATCTACATAATACTGACTTCATTGTGTGACAGTCTGACATTATGAAGAAGCTCAAATGCATCACAGCTAATCAATCTGTGGGATTTAGTAATGTTTTTTCCCTTCTAAATTAGAGATGTTGAAGCTCTGTCTTGAGAGTGTGAGCTCACTTCAGGGAAGAAAGCTCATGAGTTTCTTGCTCCATATGTGGAGAGAGCCAAGACAAAGAACAGTCAGTCCTGTGACTCTTCCCTGTTATGTCTCTGTGCTGAATTCTGGGAAGTGTTTCATAGGAATGCAGACAGCAGAATAATGATGTTGATTTCCTCACATTCAGATGTGGTTTTGCTATACAGCTTGAGTTGGGTAACTTGAAATAGCACTGAATTTGCTAACTGCATAAAGCTTTTTGCCTTCGTTCCAGTCCGGATTTCAGGGATAACCTTTTGAATTTTTGTAGGTGCGGAACTCTTTTGGAGTAATGGACGTAGGTGAAAGTGAAATTCTGCAAGAAGTACAAAATTCCTGTCGCCTTGACCTACGTAAGCCTCAGCTTCAGCCATCCAGGTCCTTTGGATTTCCTTCTGTGGCACAACCTCTTAGTTGGACACTTGTATCATATTTAATGCTGTATTACATAGTATAAGATCTATGGAGTCTAGAAAGAGATTTATGGAGTATTCTGCAAAGCAACTACTTATCTTTCTTAACAGAAAACTATAACAAATTTTAAACTTAATTTCTATAAATTCATCTGCATACTTGAAAAACCATGTAAATGATAAATGATGTAGCAAAAGCATTTAGATTTTGAAGTGATAAATTCTGTATCCTCTCAGCTAGACCAGAAACAACCTTGTTAGTAGAAAATATTCACATTTAAAGAATAAATTCTGGAATACTTGACGCATAGTTTTGGTACCCATATTGTGGAATAAATGCTGGAGTACAGAACCAGCAGTTCCACACAGGAGCTAGAGATTATGGTTAAGACATCTGTGCCAAGAAGTTTTCAAGTATTACTTCTTGTTAAATCATAAAACTTCTATCAATAGTTGATGGCTTACTCAGAGAAGATCATCCCCTGCCATATGGAGAAGACTGCTTTTTTTGGTTTGCTTGTGGCTTTTTGTTTTTTAAGATGACAAGATGAGTGACAAGCCTATTCCAGTTTGAACTGCTTGCCTACAACCAGCTTTAGAGACCCATCCTGTAGTACTAAAGTCTTATTTTTGAACCCTGACTGGTTCTTATTTTTGAATCAGTTGACCAGTGGGCAACTGGACAGTTACTATAGGGTGGAGGTAGATCTCTTACTCTTCAAGTGCAGGGAACATTGTAGATGCTTTTCTATAATCTGAGAACAGATATTTGCAGAATTTTCATGATGATGGGAGCAAGACAAGTCAGGACAAAGCAGGAATTCTGGCTGGTAAGAGGGTTGTGGAAATCTTTTTGACATTTAAACAATTATCCTTATCAGTAACATGTTTTATTATTTCATTTCTATTCTTGCTGGCTAAAATCAGACCATGGCCAGTGGATTCATAGACATGACATTAGACACAGATCTTTTTATTTTAGATCTGCTGTTTTGACCTTCGGAATACTTTTTGAAATGCACAAGGTATGTGAGGTTAGAAGCTCCTGTTGCAGAGAAGAGCATATATTGAGATAGGCCTGTTCTTTGTAGGCTCAAAACTGACATTTTAGCCAAATATACTGAGATTCATTATTAAATTATAATATGGCAGCACTGTATCTTTGTATGGCCAGTTCCCAGTGCTTGCTGGTAAATGCATTCCCATTATATTTGCTGTTGATTGTGATTTTATGATACCAATTTTTAATTGCTGATGTGACATCTACAGAATTTAGCCTTAGTGTAGAATAAAAGCCTTAATGTAGAATAAAATACAATTCCTGTAATTGATCTAAGGAAAGCATTTGTAAACACACAAAGTATTTACCAACCAAAAGAGAAGGCTGAGCATGAACAGGATGAAAAAACAGCACATTAGTTTTTTTCTAGAAGAATTTGAGACTGTTCCTACTATCCCTTTCTGCACTCCGTGTACAAGTAGGGCTTCTGGAAGGACCCTGTTCTTTTATAGCTTCAAAATTAAGCTTCATTAATTCTTTTGATAAGATTGTCTCCTTGATAAATACATTCTAATTATACTCCAGTATGCTACCAAATTCTTTACAAATCACGTGGAACCATCTAGTTGCACCCAAGTCAACTTTTAAAGAACAACTTCTCAATAAATACTGATCCTGGATACGCATGTAGAAAAGGGAATTACTGATTCAGAAGTCTGGCCTTCCTGATATTGCTTGACTGTCATCAGAACATGTTCTACTGGTAAAATGATGAAATCAATAGGGCAAATGTCTAATTCCCATTAGTACTTCTTCTAATAGGTTCATAAGCCATTGGAAAACTGCCATCTTTTCTCAGAACTAGTACTCTGATATTAGTTTCACTACACAAAATGTAATGTGCTTCTTTATTCCTTCCAGCTGTTTTCTTTATACTGTGTTGTCACTTTACTGCCTGCTAATTTTTACTTTTTTACCTTCCCATACTACAGCATGGACTAAAAAGATATATTCCTTTTCTTAAAGATACATAAAATACTTTTCTATGACTTATCTACAATATATGGCACCTATTCCTTGACTGCTTGTGCAATGAGTAATTTGTAACCTTGTGGCAAAAAAGAGACATGAAATTTCAATAAAATATTGTTTAAAATTGTGTGACAACATTGGTGGAATCTCACAGAACAGTGTAGATGTTCAGAGGCCCATGAGACCCTGAAACAACCATGGACCCCTGTGGCAGAAGGAAGGCCAGAGTACCATGAGGACTCTGGGTCGATCACAGACGGAAGGGTTGCCCCTTCCATGGCAGGCAGGAGAAATTCAAGTAGGTTTAATCCTGGACGTAGGCAGTCAGCCTCATTAAATTCAGATACTGCTAAACCCATCCAAGCCCATGGGAAGGGATCAGTCACTGCAGTGAGTCAATGAGGACAGTGTTACCTGCAGGAAATCCCTGCTCAAGCTGTCAAGGCATGGAGAACAAGGCATATGGGAAGCAGGGGGGCTGCCTGCATCAGGGTTAGGATAACCTCTGCCTCACAGCACTTCTCACAGATGTCTCCTGATCTAGAAGGCCCTTTTCCATTACCAGTTGCAATGTTAATTCAGAATGCTTCAAATAAGCTGCTTGTGTGAAACAAAATCAGAAGGCAAAATCAACAGATGAAATCTTGTGCACTGATTATCCATGTTATCTGGCTTATTTAATAGATGCAGCTAATTTATTTTTCTTAAACAATCAAAACCACACAACTTGAAACATGGTAAAAGGACATCTTATTATAAATTAATTTCAAAAGTAAAATCATGTAAGATACAGCTGTGACTGCTCTCAGAAAAACTAGTGACCCTTCACTCTGGTGAAGGTGACTCAGGTCTCCAGCCCTGACAGCAACTTGTAGTATTCACAACTCTGCATTTGTAACAACTCAAGCATAAAATGTACTCTGTTTTCTGCCTCCCAATGGGAGGATGATTCATGCTGCAACTGAATGCCTTTGCCCTGCCCCAGTTAATGACAGCCATTTGCATTGGTAATTCGAAAGTATTCAAGTTCAGCTGACAGATTCTATTATGGCTGCTGGTATCAGTGAAGTACCAGATATAATTGAGATACAAACTTTGTAATAAGCTTTGTTGGCTGCCAAATGACAGAATGCAAGTCATGACTTATCTCTTCTAAATAATGAGTCGTGCTAACGTGAATTCTGAAATATTTATTACTATTTCTGTAAATATCAAAATCTATGTACTATGAAGAACCTTAGGCTGATTTTCAGAAGACTCAAAGTTTGAAGGCCTCTTAAGCAATCGAAGGCTCATGCTTTTACATATGTGATGTGAACAGCCAAGAACTACGGGCATAATATTGATGCAGACTATTGATTTAGTTCTAAAAGGTTGATGCCAGGGCTCTTCCCCCAGCACTTCCCCTATCCTTTTCCTGACTAATGGACTGTAGTATCCACAGAAATAAAAAACTTCAGTTCTGAGTTGTCTCATCTGGGCAAGTGGTGATGCTAGAAACCAAACCTCCAAAGTCTGCTGCTGGTCTGACACACATGACAGTTCTGTCACCTAAAATTGGAGTAGTTCAGTTCCTGTATCAAGCTTCCACCCAGCAGGTGACTTGTCTGGGCCAGGGAAGGACTCCTGCATGTTTTACATTGGATACAAACTACTCTGCTGTGCTTAACATCTACGTTCCTTCTTGCATGTCATTGAGTTCCTCAAGCAACACGCCAGAATATTTCTCTGTTTCAATGTCAGCAAATATTGTGCCTGAAGTCTAACCACCTATATGAAGATGAGTTTATTAACTTTGTTTGGTTTTACACCTAAGGTTCAGTGGACATCTGCACCACAGAATGAACTTTGCAAAGCCAGATGTTGCATCCCCCTCTCATACTGGAGTGAGGAGCACAGCCCAGCAGTTCATGCCAGAGCCAGCTGTGGCTGCTGCACTGCTCTGTCCCTGGCTGCAGGTTGTGTCCCCTGCTCCTTGAGACAGCACTGCTGTTTGTATAAGCTGTGTTCAGCGAGCTGGTCTTGCAGGAAACTTCTCCTCCTTCAAGGGATGAGTTTCCTGCTGATCGTGTCAGTGATGGTTAACCATGCTCATTGTTAGGGGAGGGGAGGAGTGAAAAAGCAGAGTGAGACTGCAGCAACTTGGATTTCCTCCACTTGCTATTTGAAAGCAGCAGTTCTGTTTGCTCTTCTCTGGATTTATACATATGGAAATGATCAAATTGCTTCAAATTCTGAAAACATGTTTAAACTACAAAGGAATTAAATAATCAGAAGACTCTTCCCACTAATAGTGGCTTTCATTTGCTCTTAAGATTTGTTGGATTCAATTTGCAGACCCAGAGCACTATTTTAGTTGATCTGCTGAACCATTTTCAGGACAGACTGTGATCCTGGATAACCCTACTTGGACTGTTCTGGAAGGCTTGATTCATTGGTTCAAGAATTACTTTTTTCTCTTTTTTTTCTTCCTTTTTAAAAAAATCTGGTCTTGATATTTTGTCTTGCTATCTTACCTAGAAGCCTTACATCTATATAGAACAACTTGACATGGGAATGGTTATTTGCTGCTATTATAATTATCTTTTTTTTAATCTTCTGACACCAGAGAAATGGAAAAAGTTCCTCAGTAACCTTCAGGCTTATTTATAACTTCATGATGATTTTTTTTTTTTGCAATGCAAAAGCAACAACAAAAACGTCTTTCCAAAAACTGTGACCTCAGAGACATATTGGACTTGGTTCAGTTGTTTCTGTCAGGAGACAACAAATAGTGGAGGGGGAAAAAAAGCTAAGTAAACAAAGTTCAGCATTTATCTTACGACAGAAAACTGTTGCTGCTTCTAAGTAAGGGTCTGGCCCTAACAATCAAAACTCAAATGAGAAGGCACTTAATTTTGCTCTTTTGCTGTTGCTTCTCCCCAGATTGTTTTTTAAACTCCATTAAGATGACTCTTTCCTCTGTATAATGGATATTTTCCTCTGTATAATGGATATTTTCCTCTGAAGCACTTTCTCAGCACCTGGTCTATCTTTTTTTATAAAACATTCATTTCATTGATTCTGCAATTAAAGGAAAATATAAAGCTCAGGAAACAGGAATTCAAGTTCCCCTGAGGGCTGTTGCTGAGAAACAAAATAAAGATCAAACTAAGTGAGATTAAAACTGAAGCTAATATAAGTTTCATCACACAATTCAAAAGAAGATCCCTTTAGTCTGGAATACAAGCATTTGAAAAAAGTTTAATACATTTTTGGATTAGGATTAATCTTCCTGAGTTTCCTCCTGTAGATAAACCCAGCATCTCAAGAATCTTGTCTAGGCCTGTGCTCAGTTTCTTCTCTGAGCCCTTTATTAAAAATTAAATAGACCATGACAAATCTACCCATGCTAAAAATGTAACTGATCTGAAAATTGATCCACAGAGTAGTATTTTTTCCAGCATCTTAGTTCTACACTAAAAACTACTGTCATGTTTAACAAGTTTGTTGTAGAAAACCTTGATACAGTTGCTCTTATTTGAATGTGCAGAACCTGGGTGAGTAGGAAAGAAATGATATCTCAAAGACTAAGCAACTTTTCAGTTTCTAAAGCTGAGATTAAGGTTTTTTTACAGAAATGACTGTTCCATGTATCAAATACAGTTATAAGTAATTTTACAAGTGAAGCAGAAGTTCCTTAAAGTAAATAAACTTTGAAGGTAAGTGGCACCATAGTGTCCTCTTGTGGTCTTTTACTGTTTAAGCTGTGATACGTTTTCTAGCAGAACAGCAAAATTCCCAGTTGTCTTCAGCAGAAGAGCTCCTGTCTTGCTACAATGTGGCCTTTCCTTGCCTTACTTTTCTCCTGGAAATGGCCTGTGGAGAACTGCACATTGCATCTCCTACAAGCATTTATTACATGGATGTTTGTGTCATGGAGGATCTCTTCCAGCCACTGCCTGTCCTTGTCATGGGAACTGCATCCTGGTCTTTATGGGTGAGAAACTTTTACAGGCAGGTTGCCAGTTCCAGCCTGCTGTGTCCACAAGGCTGGTGTGATCCTCACATGTGGAGAAGCAGGAATGTGCTGAAAACCAAAGTTCACTATGGTGAAATGCTGGCCATGAACTGGCAGAATTCTTGCCAAGCCTGCTGTCCTGGGAAACTGTACCTTGGCAGTGGTGAATTTTGTGTTGTTATTTTTTTTCTGATCATCAGGCTCTTGGCTATTTGTCACCCAAGTTCCACTCTAGTGGGAAAAATCTTTCAAAACAATAAATAAGTTACAGATTCCTTGCTGTGTTAGGGGCAACATAATTTTAGAGATTAATTTTTAAAAATTATCTGAATTGCAATGCTATTACTTATTTCTACAGATGATACTTTTTGCTTGGCCTTGATTCCCCTAGTTAGAAAAAAACTAAACTATTTAAAATTAGACATCCATCCATGAAATTCAGGAAGAAAGGCAGATAAGAAAAGCTGTCCTCAAACAGAGTTTCAGATGCTGTGTCTATCCTTTAAACAAATGGGAAATCACTTGCTTTGAGAAGGAATTGAAATGATGCTTTTTGTTGTTTGATTGAGGTTAACATCATGTGTTGCAAGTCTGGAAGTTACCAACACTTCGGAGCTCGTGTACCAGGACCTCCAAGGTGTGCACCAGATCCCTGGTGAGGGCTGAACCCTTGTAAATGCTGATGGTAATTCTGGTTGTAATACTGATGGTAATTCTGCGCTCCCTCTCTCCTAGGATGGCTGTATGAGCACCAGAGGAGAACCTCTGGGTGCTGCTGCCAGGGAAGGGATGAAAGTCCCTGCAGGCGTGAGCCAAGCCTGTCTGACAGCTGAGGATGTGTGCAGTCACTGTCTCACGCTGGGCTGTAAAAGCCAAGCTCCTTTTTCAATGCTTCAGAGCTACCTTTACCTGCAGTAAAAAGTGTTCAAGGCAAACTTGACCTCTCTTGCCTGCCCTGAGGATTTATATCAGGCTCCACAGCAGTTTACTAAACCACCCTTCTGGAAGACTCAGAGTTTCTCATCCAGCCTTTGAGTTGAACAACACAGCTCTCCACTGTGGAAGGGTACTGACCTTTCAGCTGGAAGCTTTACCTGCTTAAGGCAGTTCACAAATATCCAGTGGCTTACCAATGAAGAACAGAACTGTCTTTGATTATATGATCTGTAGTTAGTACCAATTTAAAAGCAGTTCCTGGTTGTGTATCAGAGGGGAGATGATGGATTTGCTGATCTTTAGGCTGCTGATTTCACTGATGCTGTAAATGCACACTACAGTACTGAAAATACAGACCTCTTCTAATAAGCCTTCTAATAATCTAATAAGATTCTGCAGAGATGAACTCATTGTTTTTTGCTGTGAAACCACCAGGCTTTTTTTCTTAGAAGTGCAGTTTTTCTCTGTTGATATTGGAGTGGGATGTGTAGAAAGATGAAAAAAAAGAGAGGAAATTAAAATTATTGTCTCTAGTTTTTGTTTTCACTGACCAGTCTGTACCTATATGAAACCATAATCCTAAATTCTATTTAGCTTTGTAAAAAACAGGTAAGTTTCATCCCTGTCATTTAATGAGAGAATAGCAATGTTGTTTCAGGTAAATATGGTACTATTGTAGATCATCCAGTTTCATTCCAGCATCATATTCATATCAGAAAACTTTTGAGCTTATGATGGCCAGTCATACTATACAGAATAAGTCACTTACTATCCCAGAAAAAAAAATGTTAATCATCCAGGCTGAAATTGTGTTCTCTTTACAAACCAGATGCTAAACAAAGTTGATATGGGTAGATAACTTCTCAGCTCTAAATATGGCCTTTCTACAAATCAGTAAAGAACCCTTGTCTTAGACAAAAGAAATATTTTTGCTTCAATAGACTTGAATGGTTTCCTAGGGCTCAATTCTCTCCTAAGACATTTGGATATAGTCTCCATTCTCCAGGAGTTGCTGGTATATGTGCATGAGCCTAAATTTATTTTTTAACTTTTTCTGCTCATGGGTTACAGTATCAGTATCACTGATTCTATGATACTAAAGTATTTTGTGATGGCATAGATGCAGTTTTGGTGCCTGAAGAGTGGTGTCTCCTTGCCACATCTGCTTTCAAAAGTGTGAGAAGGAAGCACACAGTTTAATACTTCTTTCTGAACCGGCATGACTCCAAAAACACTAACTTTGGAGATTTATTTTTTTACAGTCCCTGTCTCCTTTTTCTAGGCCAGCTTATTTAGACCAGACATTTTCACTCAAAAGCTTTATAAGCTTGAAAAGAGGAAAGGAGACTGAACACGAACAAATGTGCTTCAGGGTAAATTAGCATCTTGCCCCTTTTCTATACAATATTATTTGTCCCCTATCAATTAATTTTCCTGTTTTCTTGGTGGGCCTTATCTTCTTGGGTCAAACCTTTCCTAAACACTAATGAAACATAATTCAACCACAGAGGGTAAAACAGAAAATGCTACTTTTTGGCCCATCGTGTTCTACTTTCCTCTGGGGGATAAAATTATTGCTTGCCCAGAGAAATTTTAAGTAAAACTTTACAGATCTCAGGGGACCACATTTACAAATGCTCATTTTAGGGTTACTGGGAAAAAAAAACAACTCGTACCCTAAGTCTTCAAGAAACTAGGAGTTTTCAATAGAGGAAATTACGTTCTTTTTTTTCAATCTTCTCCAAAACTGACAAGGCTGTTTACAGAGATACACATGGCCACATGGAGATCCTTGCTGTTTCCCCAACAGAGCAAAGCATCCGAAGTAAAATGTAGGTTATCCGAAAGCACAGGAGTCTTAGAAGTCTTTCCACCTGTCTGATCAATACCAAGAGGTGCAATTACTCTGACTTGTCCCAGAGGTGGTCCACCAGTAACCTTGTGTTAAATGAACTGAGAGACCTGTACCCCCTTGGCAGCAGTCACTCCACAGCATGGATCCTTCATGTTTATTTCAAACCCCAACTAATTAAAAGTAGACTTATTAGTCAGTTCTCGTGAACAAAGCATTCTCCCTCATGTTTGTCTCTCTCCTGCTCATTACAAATTTTTCTCCCTCTCAGTGGCCTAGGGGGTGCTTTGTCAAAAAGGCAGGACGTATTCAGAAAGGTGGAGATAAGGTGGTTCTGAGCACAGGGAAGGTCCAGCCTCTGCTCTAAGCTTTGTGTCTACCTGTAGACTCCTGTGTGATCTGAAGATAAAGCTTTCATCCGTGCTGGAATGTCTTGTCACTGTACACCCATTTCTTTAATAGGGAATATTTTAATCTACAGAAATCTACAGAACTAGTTTGAATGACAGTCCATAGTAAAGCACACAAACTGTTTTCTAGTTTTCTTCTTATGATTACACAATGCATTAAAAAGAGATCCTTCTACTGCCAAGGCCAGCTTTCAAATGCAGACAATAAATGGCATTATCAACTACTAATTCACGTTTAAACTCCATGTGAAGGCTACCACATGCGAAATGAAGGGCAAGATACCCACTGCTGGCGCCAGCTCCTACAAATGTGAAGGCAAAATCTAATTTTGCTCACTCGGGGGGGAAGAGCTTGGGTGGCATACCCCGAGCCTTATGGACGGGAGGTCACGGCGCTGCCTCCAGAGTGGGACCGAACAATGATGTCCCCCGGCCCCGCAGCTCCTCGCTGAGCAGTGCATCCGTCTGCTGCCGTAGCAACCGGCTGCTTTGCATACAGCTACCAACACCCCCGGCCCCGGCCCGCATGCAAATAAATCTCCGCAGGCAGCGCCCTGCCCGCGCTCCCCCAGCCTCCAGCGCTGCCATATTCCCGTTCCCATGGGCTCGCTCCGCTTGCCATGTCCCTGCGCCGCAGGAGCCGAGAGCGAGCACAAGGGAAACCACGGCAGGCAGCGGGAGCGGGAGCAGCCACACATGGCCCGGTACCGGTACCGGGGACAGCCGCACGTGGCCCGGTACCGGAGACACCTGCACACGGCCCGGTACCGGCACCGGGGACAGCCGCACGTGGCCCGGTACCGGCACCCGGCTCTGGAGATGCCGCTGCGCCTTCCACCCCTCCCGCCAGCCCTACTCCGGGCTGGAGCCGTGCTGGGAGCCGTGCTATCCCTAACCAGTACTGTCACTACCCGGCCCGCCGGGGCTCTCCGGTCCCTGCCCGGGGCTCTCCGGTCCCCTGCCCGGGGCTCACTTGCTGATGCTTGCCCGCACTACCCCGTCCCTCCGGGAGTTCGGGGACCCCCCGGCCCCATCCCCGTGGCTCGCCTCGCCATCCCCACGCATCGCTCCTGCCTGGCAAATGGCGGCAGCGGGGGAGGGAGCCCGGGCCAGGGCGGAGGGGAAATTTCCTCCCCGAGGCGGACCGGCAGAGCTGCAAGGGAGGGCGGCGGGCGGAGGGCGCCCGCCCCGCCCCGCTCCCGCCGCCCCCGGGCCCGGCTCCTGTCACGATGAATGCGGGAGGAAGGCTCCCCCTTCCCCTCGCCGGCCTCGCCGCCTCCGGCCCCTCCTCCGCGCCCCCGCTGCTGAGCGCGGCCGCCCGGCGGAGCGACCCCCGCACCCGGTGCTCGCCCGGCAGCCCCGGGGGCGGCGGGATCCGCACCGCCCCGGCGCTCGCACTGGAATGGGTGGAGTTGAGGAGCGCGGTTTCCTGAGAGGAAGTGACCGCACGGGGCAGGAATGCGCCGCCGGCTCCGCGCCGCGTCCCGCCTGCTTCGCCGCGGTGCCGCGGGGAGCCCTCTGCGCCCCGCCAGCCATGCCGCACTTCACCGTGGTGCCGGTGGAGGACAAGCC